>CAXITT010000557.1:437857-541177 GCA_964033795.1 Lymnaea stagnalis
TTCAAAAGGAACGGTTGAGGCGACAACACTAGACACATTTGTGTCTATTGCCTCAAGCCTTCAAACCCCCAGTGCATGATTCCCTCACAAAGTGGCACTGGAAATCTGTGAAATTTCCTCATCAACACCAGGAACAGAAACATTGCAAATCCCATCTACATGCATAGGAGCCAAAATGATCAATAAATTGATCGTGGGCCCTTAAGATATAGAAGAAGAAGAAGAAATTTTGACATTTGAATTCCCAAGGACCCAGGGAGTTTGTATGTTTAATGTCTCTTCATTTGTAAACGTAATCATTATGCGTTGAAGGTTTTATTCAATTGAAAAGCATATCATTTTCGTAATATTTTTTGTTATATTTAAATAAGAAAAATGTCGTATTTAGATTTAAATATGAAAAATATCACATTTAGTTTTAAATAAGAAAAATCTCGTATTTGGTTTTAAATAAGAAAAATTTCGTATTAGTTTTAAAGAAGAAAAATGTCGTATTTAGTTTTAAAGAAGAAAAATGTCGTATTTATGTTTCAATAAGAAAAATGTCGTATTTATGTTTAAACAACTTAATTTTCTATTGATATTTTTTTTTCTTTCAGTTGTTACTCAACGACCTACCAGTGAATAAATTTATTAAATCTTAGACAGCGCATTAAACAATTGTGTAGCTTAGAGTGTAACAATAATGCACTCATGATTCATTTTATATACATTTTTTTTAAAAAGGTATTTGCTATTTAGCAATGCGTTCAATCATTTAAACGGATAAATATATACAGAATTAACAGATATTCACGAAAGGCCAAAAAAATATATATATATAATTTCGGAACAGTTTTTAAAAAAAATAATAATTCATAAATTAGTTTTTAACCACACGAAGGAAAAAAAAAAGAGATTGAATACTTCAGATCAGCCGTATTTTAACTAAATTTGACCTGGAAATAGCCTCACTAATTGGTGCTCAAATTTGAAACGTAACCTCTACAGAAGTCTTTGACAAGTCAATAATATTGGAAGGCAATTGTTTTTAATCGTAATATTTTCTTAGTGTACACAAAAAACCACGCTGAATTAGATATGTAATTTGTTTGAGTCTTTGTTTCAGTTGTTACGGAAAGACCCAACACAAGTAAGTCAATTTTGTTAACAATCTACTAAATTAATTTTTTAAAATAAATTTTCTAGCATAGATTCATGAATTAAGTAGTTGTTTTTTTTATATTGATGTAACAAAAGTTTCTTATGCCATCTTCACATTAAACGCTTTAGAGAAAATAACTCCATTTGTTTAGCTGGGGGGGGGGGCGGGGGGGGGATAGACTTTAAATTTTTTTACAGTAGTTGTTTTTTTTATATTGATGTAACAAAAGTTTCTTATGCCATCTTCACATTAAACGCTTTAGAGAAAATAACTCCATTTGTTTAGCTGGGGGGGGGGGCGGGGGGGAGATAGACTTTAAATTATATTACAACACTATTTCCTGCTAGAACGAATCAAATACAGGGTTGAGTCCATCTGGGTTTTGACAAAGAAGTCAAAAGAGCTTGGTCAGCATTCGGCAAGCTAAAAATAATTTTATGTTAATTTAATACTGCTAATATGTAAGGATCAGAGTTAACAATGGTGATAATTGGTCTTTATTCAGCAAATTATGTGACAATCGGTCTCACCCTGAACTATATCCAGACAATAATTGTGACAATTGGTCTTACCCTGATGTACATTCAGCCAATAATGTGATAATTGGTCTGAACCTGATGTACATTCAGCCAATAATGTGACAATTGGTCTTACCCTGATGTACATTCAGCCAATAATGTGACAATTGGTCTTACCCTGATGTACATTCAGCCAATGATGTGACTATTGGTCTTACCCTGATGATTCTTTATCTTTGTATAAAAGTGTACAAAGCTTTTTAAATAGTTGAACATCGGGGCAAAATAAGTACATGTGTATTTTGTTTTAACTGCCTTAGGTGACTGCTATTGTTATATTCAATTATAAAAATAAAAAAAATACTCGAGGCGATGTAATTCAAACAGTCTCTCATTATAATATCGACAGTCACAAAAATAAATTCGTTCAGAAGGAATATGAAGACACTTAAAATTATATACCACAAATTTCTATTCCTTTTATGCTTCCATAACATAATATTATCTTACTTTTTCATAATAACGTTTTAATCAAGCACTCTGATTGGCCGCTAATCATTAGTCCAAACGCTCTGTGCGTTATAAAAAAAATAAATAGAGAAGCATAGTAGTTGTCTCCCATTAGCGGTTCACAGATTCATAGTGCGACAAGAAATACCCCCCCCCCTTACACACAAAAACACATTATTCTTATTAAAGGAATATATACACAAGTAATAAAAAACAATCACGATAATGCCCTGACAACAATCTCAACAAGGAGATTTAATCACGCCACGTGTTAGAACTAAAATCTCTTATGTCTCATTTAAAATGCATTAATACCGAAAAGTTTTCTTGGGTAATATTTTTATTGGATACTGTAAAAAGAAGAGACAAAAACACAGATTCTATCTTATGATTTCACTAGAATATATTCATGAACAGCTCCTTTTTAAAAAAAACAAAAGAAAAATCATTGCTCGTCCACAAACAATCTGAGCAGGGTGTTTACGACCTTAATTTCATATTTAAAAAAAAAAAATCGTCTATTTTATTTCATGTTTGCCAAAGACTTAACCTTATTGGATACAACTCTTTCACGAATAAAACAGGCTGTGAATCTCGAGGGTGCCCTAAACACTTTCTATCCCCTGCTTGGTCTTCCTCTGGCCATCAGACCTGAGAGCCAGCTACTGTAGGCATGCAATGCGCGTTGAACAACAGCCTTTCTATGCAGGTTGCCAAGGCAATTAATTTGTTGTTGAGTCATATTCTGACTGATCGGTAGGCGCCAACCAATCTTCATAGTCTTTACTTCCCAACGTGAGCTTTTTTACGTGTTAATAAAACAGATTCATTGCCTACAAGAATGTCTGGATTACAAAAAAAAAGGATTTGCTTAAGATATGCTTATTTTTGTTAATAATCAGTCTGGTTCGATTGAAACAATAGAAACCTAACGTTTAGACAACCCCCACAGCTGTCAAGTCGCCCCCATCGCCCTACATAACGTGTGCCACGAGATATAATGACGTGATTTCGATTTTTTTAATTAAATTTTTGGAACACGCCGTTAATTAAGACACCACGTGTATGTGAGCGCACCACGTCGTCAGCATTCATGAAATCATTAAAGCAATTAACCACTTTGGGGGAGCTTACAAAGTCTAAAACACAAATAAAAGCGAGCGTCTTGCCTCTGAACAAACCAGACTCAGGACAGGCAGTAGGGGCAGACGGCTCGGGATCAAACATCGTAACAATGGTGACGTTGGCTTGCATTGTTGTTCTGATTTTCGGGACCGCGCAGCTGTCTGCGGGACTCAGTAGACACAAGAGTAAGTGCATTATGCTGCATTGTATATTACGTGTATTGTTGATGTATAACATGTTTTTTTTAATATAATCTTTACATTTAACCCTTTAAACGCAAGTCTTCAAATCATGTGGTCGACAACGTACAACACGTAACCGATCTATATTTTTAATGACACGCGAAAGGCCAAAAAAAAAAAAAGTAAATTTTATAAATGACTAAACACTGTGGATTATAAATTTAATGCAAACTTATAGGTTGCTGTGCCTAGTGGCGTGGGGGGGGGGGGTGTGCGGGAGTAAGTCCGACCCAGGTGACCACATGTCTCACTACGCTACTGACTTTCGCGCTTTATGAGGTAGAATTTGGTAAATGTACTTTAGTTCAATAATTAACAAATGTTTAAAAACACAAAAAAAAAAAAAGTAAATTTTATAAATGACTAAACACTGTGGATTATAAATTTAATGCAAACTTATAGGTTGCTGTGCCTAGTGGCGTGGGGGGGGGGGTTGTGCGGGAGGAAGTCCGACCCAGGTGACAACATGTCTCACTACGCTACTGACTTTCGCGCTTTATGAGGTAGAATTTGGTAAATGTACTTTAGTTCAATAATTAACAAATGTTTTGTCCACCTCCGCTCTTAGTACCAAAGCTAGAACTTTAGAAGAACATTACATGATAGTTTAAGGGAACGATGATGGGTGGACACTGCTATCCTGCTGAAGAAAAGATCAATTAAGCCTAGTGAATGTAAGGTCTGAAAATCTGAGTTAAGATTTGTCACCAAAGTTAAGTTCTTGCATAACGCAGCACATATTGAACGGACTGCCCCCTAGTGAGCACTTTTGAAAGCGTTTGTATTTATATGTTAATGTATGAGCATACTAAGTAGCGTCACCTGAGGATTTGGACCGCACCTGGTCACCTACTCACAGGGGTATGACACCCCCACAGGGATGACACCCTCACAGGAGAGCCACCCTCACAGGGTTATGTCATCCTAACAGGGGTATGTCCCTCGTTACAAAGGGAGGACACCCTCTCAGGGGTATGTCATCCTGACAGGGTTTGTCACCCTAATAAAGGGAACAAACCAGATAACTAATTAGTGAATTTGACTGAAAGTCAGTTTCACAAAACATCTTAAATACAAGTGAATCACAATTCACCAGAGCATAACTAATCCAATGAGGAGGTCCATCGCGAAGTTTAAAAGTGGTGATGTTATTAGTTTACGACACCGGGTGACACAACCTCTAGTGACACCAACGAGCATACGATCGAATAGGCGACTAGGCAAAATGACGTATACAACGCGAGAGGTGAGCTCACGCTAGCTGCCAAGCAGCCTGTCAACTTACAACCACAAAATGTTGGTGGCGTTTCCTAATTAGGTAATAAGGGGAGAGACTGCAATCAGGTTAGTACAAAATAAAATGAGTAAAACAGAGTAGGGTTAAACCTGAAAAAATAAACGCAACAAAACAGCGAACGTGTCGGCAGAAAGCCTTCGTCAGCGAACAAAACAACAGAAAAAACGGTATAAAAATAAGAAATAGCACTTAGCTGGTAAGTAGTATCTGTGAGCAGCAATAGAAGAAGTCGCTGGTCTAAGGTTGCTTTTTTGGGCTAACCTGTGGGTCTCAGCTGTCTCTATCCTTCTGGCTTCATGAGATTGGGCCCAATACTCCACAGTTGATTTCCACTTGGCTCTGTCCTGGGCTGTCTGAGCTAATGCTGCTCACAGATACTACTTAACAGCTAAGTGCTATTTCTTATTTTTATACCGTTTTTTCTGTTGTTTTGTTCGCTGACGAAGGCTTTCTGCCGACACTTTCGCTGTTTTGTTGCGTTTATTTTTTCAAGTTTAACCCTACTCTGTTTTACTCATTTTATTTCGTTTCCTAATTACACTGGCCATACAAAGACACACTGAAAGCGGCACTATAGGCCTACAGCATCATCCTATTTGAATTAGCACAGACAGCCCAGGACAGAGCCAAGTGGAAATCAACTGTGGAGTATTGGGCCCAATCTCATGAAGCCAGAAGGATAGAGGCAGCTGAGACCCACAGGTTAGCCCAAAAAAGCAACCTTAGACCAGCGACTACAGCAACTATCCCGTGCTCGCGGTGCCAGAGACTTTTCCGAGCACGGATCTGACTAGCAAGCCACCTACGCACTCACCGTGGAACCCTCCCCCCCCCCAAACCGGATAACTAGATGGTCTTTGTCGATCTTGACGGTCGAACAGATGCAGAGTTGCCAGAAAAAAAATCTTTAAAACAATACACGCATTAACTATTAGTTTATTTCCATTTAGCCCCCATTTCTCCAAAAGAATTCCAATGTTACCCTATTTGGAGTAATGTACCCTTGTTGGCCAACCACTGGTCTATGACGTATGTGATTGGTTTCACCCTCCAGGGGACGCTGCATGTTTCAGTAACATCGATGACCCATCACGTGACACTTGCTTTTCTAACGAGGCGCCGTTCAAAACCGCACAGCGCAATGTTCCATTACCAGATGATCCCCGAAAATATGGGTAGGTCTGAAGTTTTCTTTTTAGATGTTTGGACTTATTTATAATGGTGTCTCTTTGCTAGTCGACACTCAGAAAACACATCTAGTTGATCAAACAACGAGATTTACTCTGAAAGACATGGCAAAAAAATTGGTCAAACTTTTTATTTCAAGGTACTAAATATATATGAGTGGCGTATGTGAGTTAAGTTGCTTATGTGTGGGTCATGTGAGTGAAAGTGCTTAAGTGTGGTGTGTGTGAGTGTATGTGCTTATAAATGGCGTATGTGAGTTAAGTTGCTTATGTGTGGGTCATGTGAGTGAAGGTGCTTATGAGTGGGGAATGTGAGTGAAGATGCCTATGTGTGGGGTATGTAAGTGAAGGTGCTTTTAAATGGCGTATGTGAGTGAAGGTGCTTATGAGTGGGGAATGTGAGTGAATGTGCCTATGTGTGGGGTATGTGAGTTAAGGTGCTTATGAGTGGGATATGTGGATGAAAGTGCTGGGTGGAAAAGCGGTCTAAACAGATTCACTCCAGTTAGCTGGTGGTCTGTAGTTCAATCCTGACGTAGAAAAGCAAAAAACATCTCCAACGTCACGTTTGATGGGACTTGTTAATCTTCGAAGGCAAACTCTGAATTCGAACCCGGAGATGGAGTCCCGTAGGCGGATAGCATTGACACAATGAACATTCAGACACCATCTACGACGCTAGTGGTGGCAAGGTGTATTATACTCATATGATGTTCCCTTGGAGAGATGCCATTTGTTGTCTAGGTAACTAGCTTATCCTCCTCAAGAAAAATCTCAGGTCTTGTAAATTGTTCCTGCGAATTCTACACCATCGTCATATTGTGCCCGACGGACGGCAGTTTTAAAAAAATCTTGATTATGCTATACGCATATGACTGGGGTATCTAAGAGAAGGTGTGCACAAGAGGAGTACGAAATTAATGTATTTCAAAGTAACACTTAGAACCTTAGGTAGGATACACATATTTAGGGTAATGGAGTCAAGCCAAGCAAGAATAATAAGAAATCACAACTTTGAAACAGTTGGATATTTTTTTTTTTAAAGAACAATCTTATTGTTTAAATTTACTATTACCTTGTGAACAACTCAATTTATTGTTGTTCGTCTTTCGCACGCCAAATCACGTTTCGACTTGAGTGGTAAATTTTATTTGAGCTGTATTTTGTTTAAAGTGAGGCACAGTTTCCATTTTCGTAAGCCTGACTCTCTCGTCCTTGCATATGTGTTCCAATGGCAAGACTTGGTCAAGACGGATAGAAAAAGATCTGGATCCCGTCAGCAGTGTGTGTGTGTGTTTCACTCTGCTCTTTATTCATTCTATGGGTCCTTCTCCGGGTTTGATGAGTCACCATCCAAGGAGAACGAGCGCCATCCACCCGGGTTGCTGGGGATATTTATTGCCGTTTCTCGGAATTGAGCCCCAGTCAACTACCTTGGGATTGACTCACTTTAGACCGTTCGGCCACCCAACCACCCATGGCTGAAGATACCATTTGTGGAAGCGTCTTATAAAAACGCATCTAACCCTTCTTTTTGTTTTGTTGTCGAATATTTCAGATTGTTTTACACTTTGATCACCAAAGAGGATAACAGCACCCAACCGTTAGATGCCAGAGACTTGAGCAACATGACACTCTCCTGGACAAACATTAAGAATAGGCTCACGACGATCATCATTCACGGGATGGTGGATGTCAAGAATTCCTCCAGTTCCAACCAGACCGTGTGGATGAAAGTGAGTTTTAGCTTGACCTATTTTCACGTGACGACTCGCAAATGTCCATAGTTGTGCTGTTTTCTCGTTGTATGGATACGGCTTTTGTAATGGAACATTCAATGCCTTGTCCCAATTCAGAAATCCAATCCAACTTTCGGTGTACTCTACTAAAGCAAGTAATTATTATGTCTTTTACTTAAGGAGATGTGGATGCATGTGCATAGAGGGCCGTGTGAAGAGGGGTGGACGTACAGGGCCGTGTGAAGAGGTGTGTCAGTACAGGGCCGTGTGAAGAGAGGTGCACGTACAGGGCCGTGTGAAGAGGGGTGCACGTACAGGGCCGTGTGAAGAGGGGTGAACGTACAGGGCCGGGTGAAGAGGGGTGTCAGTACAGGGCCGTGTGAAGAGGGGTGCACGTACAGGGCCGTGTGAAGAGGGGTGCACGTACAGGGCCGTGTGAAGAGGGGTGCACGTACAGGGCCGTGTGAAGAGGGGTGTCAGTACAGGGCCGTGTGAAGAGGGATGCACGTACAGGGCCGTGTGAAGAGGGGTGCACGTACAGGGCCCTGTGAAGAGGGGTGCACGTACAGGGCCGTGTGAAGAGGGGTGCACGTACAGGGCCGTGTGAAGAGGGGTGCACGTACAGCGCCGTGTGAAGAGGTGTGTCAATACAGGGCCGTGTGAAGAGATGTGTCAGTACAAGGCCGTGTGAAGAGGGGTGCACGTACAGCGCCGTGTGAAGAGGTGTGTCAATACAGGGCCGTGTGAAGAGATGTGTCAGTACAGGGCCGTGTGAAGAGGTGTGTACGCGGCAACCACTCATACACTAAGGCACGCACTAAGATCTACGGAGCCTTAATTTAATGTTAGAACGGAGCTCCTTAATTTAACCTTTTTTAAAAAATAAAAACCTTTATAATTTTGACAACTCTAGGAAATGGCAGAAGAGCTTCTCATCCACGACGAGTCGAATGTGATCCTCGTGGACTGGTCAAACAGCAGCACATCTCCGTATGAGCAAGCCGTGTCTAACGCTAGAGTCATGGGCGCTCTGGTCGCCCAGCTTATCAGGACCATTAAAGTGAGTTACAATTTCAATCTATATAAATCTATTAGAGTTCAATCCTTACGGCCTACTGGAGATTGCGACTGACCATTTGCATACGCTCCCATACCCCGTCCCAGGCTCTACCAATGTTTCATGGGTCCAATGGACACCAAGCAATAAAATGTAATATTTAAAATAACTACATTAAAAAATATTTAAATCGGGCACTGAAGACACCAATCCACCAATGTTAATTTCGAGTGTAATCAAAGTTGTTAGTGATAACTGGAATTGTTCGGAACTCACTAAAGTTTCCACAGCCCCAAAGCCCCTTCTCCCACCCCCACCCCCCAAAAAAAAAGCCAGTATGTGACTGTCACAATATCATTGTCACAATATCACTGTGTCACAATATCACTGTGTCACTATATCACTGAGTCACAAATATCAATGTGTCACTATATCAATGTGTCACATATCAATGTGTCACAATATCACTATCTCACATTATCAATGTGTCACAATATCACTTTGTCACAATATAAATGTGTCACAATATCACTGTGTCACAATATCACTATGTCACAATATAACTATGTCACAATATCACTACGTCACAATATCACTATGTCACAATATCACTATGTCACAATATCACTATGTCAGAACATCAATTTGTCACAAAATCACTGTGTCACAATATCACTGTATCACAAAATCACTGTGTCACAATATCACTGTGTCACAATATCGCTGTGTCACAATATCACTGTGTCACATTATCACTGTGTCACAATATCACTGTGTCACAATATCGCTGTGTCACAATATCACTGTGTCACAATATAACTGTGTCATAATATCACTATCTCACAATATCAATGTGAAAAAATATCACTCTGTCAAAATATCAATGTGTCACAATATCACTATGTCACAATATTACTATGTTACAATATCACTATGTCACAAAATCACTGTGTCAAAATATCACTATGTCACAATATCACTATGTCATAATATCACTATGTCACAATATCACTATGTCACAATATCACTATGTCACAATATAACTATGTCAGAATATCAATGTGTCACAATATTACTGTCACAATATCAATGTGTCACAATATCACTATCTCACATTATCAATGTGTCACAATATCACTTTGTCACAATATAAATGTGTCACAATATCACTGCGTCACAATATCACTATGTCACAATATCACTATGTCACAATATCACTATGTCACAATATCACTATGTCACAATATCACTATGTCAGAACATCAATTTGTCACAAAATCACTGTGTCACAATATCACTGTTTCACAATATCACTGTGTCACAATATCATTGTGTCAAAATATCACTGTGTCACAATATCAATGTATCCCAATAACACTGTGTCACAATATCACTGTGTCACAATATCACTTTGTCCCAATATCAATATGTCACAATATCACTGCGTCACAATATCACTGTGTCACAATATCACTGTCACAATATCACTGTCACAATATCACTGTGTCACAATATCACTGTCACAATATCACTGTGTCACAATATCACTGTCACAATATCACTGTGTCACAATATCACTGTCACAATATCACTGTGTCACAATATCACTGTGTCACAATATCACTGTGTCACAATATCACTGTGTCACAATATAACTGTGTCATAATATCACTATCTCACAATATCAATGTGAAAAAATATCACTCTGTCACAATATCAATGTGTCACAATATCACTATGTCACAATATTACTATGTTACAATATCACTATGTCACAAAATCACTGTGTCAAAATATCACTATGTCACAATATCACTATGTCACAATATCAATGTGTCACAATATCACTATGTCACAATATCACTATGTCACAATATAACTATGTCAGAATATCAATGTGTCACAAAATCACTGTGTCACAATATTACTGTCACAATATCACTGTGTCACAATATAACTGTCACAATATCACTGTGTCACAATATCGCTGTGTTACAATATCACTGTGTCACAATATCACTGTCACAATATCACTGTGTCACAATATCACTGTCACAATATCACTGTGTCACAATATCACTGTGTTACAATATCACTGTGTCACAATATCACTCTCACAATATCACTGTGTCAAATTATCACTGTGTCAAAATATCACTTTTTTACAATATCACTGTTTCACAACATCACCGTCTCTCGTCATTGCAGCAAGTCGTGGGTGTCCAAGAAAGCAACATTCATATCATAGGGTATGACCTTGGTGCTCACGTGGCTGGTTACGTTGGTCAGCGTATTCCTGGCATCAGCAGAATTTCTGGTAAGCAACTCATACAAAATGGAACATTAACTCTGTGCGGGTACAGTTAAGTTGTCGATGCAATGCTAAAACCCAAATGCACTAGTTCTTATTCGCCTTCACTTCCTCAATTATTTAGATTCTTTGTTTCTTGTTTGTTTTTAAAGGCAAAGGGTGGTTTTAATTTATTATTTGTTCTTCATTTCCTCAGGTCTGGATCCCAGTGGTAAACTGTTTGAAGACACCCCAGCTGAAGTCAGGCTTGATACCAGCGACGCCACATTTGTTGACGTCATTCACACAGACATCGATGATGGTAACTACACTAGATCAAAAAAAATAATAACTTGTCATAGTCTTTATAAAAAAAAAAGTTTATGCCCTACAAAGATGAAATTCTTACTAATGCAAGGCAATTTTCCAGACATTTTTAGAACAACGAACTGGTCAAGTAACAGAGGTAAAACTATTTAATGGTTAAGTAACAAGGGTAAAGCTATTTAATAGTCAAGTAACAAGGGTAAAACTATTTAATGGTCAAGAAACAGGGATAAAATTATTCAATATGATGTGAAAGGGTGAAATGATTATATGGTCAAATTACAGGGATACAACTATTTAAGAGTGTACGCAGTGTTAGGATTGACTTTAAACGAAATACGGATAATGCAAGCTTCCTTGTTTCTTCTGTAGGCTTTGGCATCGTGGGGCCAGTAGGTCACATGGACTTTTATCCCAACCTGGGATATCGACAACCCGGATGCAAAAATGAGACAAAGGGTGAGTACGTAATGCTGTCTGTAAATGTTCATTTTTATATAACAAACAACAAAAACAAGACGGTTGTCAGGGACACGTTGACATGGTTCCTGGTGCATGATGGTTTATTTTAAGGAAAAAAGGGGGGGGGGGAGGGATTTAAATGAATTTCGGCTAATTCTTAGATGTCATGCAATTTAAAACTATATATTTCCTTTAATTTTAAAAAGAGACGCGAATTTAACATAGTTTCTGCTAAGAATAAACAAAACATGGTTTATAAATGGATAAAAACTATCACGGGTTCATAGTTAAGGTTTAGTCGTCTTCTTGTTTGTTAACCAGTTATTTTCATAAGTGTGGAAAGTGTAAATGCGACATTATGCGGCAAGTGTCCAATTGCGCTAATTTTATTTGTTACCTTCTATATTTTTATTGCCCCTTCGCCCTCACCAAACCACCCTGGTGTTTTTTTAGACAAACGCCTCATACATAGCTAGTGTTGTCTATTGAGTTAATACACAAACTTCTAAACAATACTTCACTTTTGTTGTCCCTTATATCATATTGGACGTGTCTCCAAATACGTGTATCTACCACCCCTTTGGACATAACCACCAAACCCGACCTGTCCTTCACTGCCTCTCCCAGGCGACGGCCCTGAATTCAGCAGCTGTGACCACAGACGCGCCTACGAGCTCTTCATCGCCAGCATCAACACCGAGTGCGGCTTCATCAGCTTCCCTTGCGACAGCGCGGAGGACTATGTGGTGGGTGGTTAAGCTAACAACTAACAGTGACATACACACAGGGTATCGACCACGCACTTGTTACGTTAAGGTGACTTCGCGGTGACAACCCGGTGGTGACGCTCATCACCCTGAAGGTCGATAGTCGCGTGGTTTCATACAGAACATCACATGAGATAATATCACTGAAGATCATAGTAAATATAAGTTTCACAATTATAACTTCTTCGGTACACTTCACGAACCCATATTAAGATATTGATCGATAACTAGAATGAACATGGCCAGCACCAACATATATGAATCCCTCCATGACAAAAATGACCGATAAAACTTCTATATATCCATATAATTCCTAACTTCCTGTTATTTCTACTTAACAAAGCAATTCGTTGTTTTACGAAACAAAATTGATATCTAAATATTAGATATGTGACAGTGCGTATTGTTGATTGAATCCCTAATTTAATTTCCCCATTTCACAGTCTAACAAATGTCACCCGTGTGGAGAGAGAGGATGCGCACCCATGGGCTACAATTCCGCCTTAAAGAAATCTGACAGTGACCAACTGGTCAAATATTACTTGAAAACATCGGATGAAAAACCTTACTGCCGTAAGTAATAGTACACGGTTACCTAATGATAAACCTTACTGCCGTAAGTAATAGTACACGGTTACCAAATGATAAACCTTACTGCTGTAAGTAATAGTACACGGTTACCTAATGATAAACCTTACTGCTGTAAGTAATAGTACAAGTTTATCTAATGATAAACCTTTCTGCCGTAAGTAATAGTACACGGTTACCAAATGATAAACCTTACTGCCGTAAGTAATAGTACACGGTTACCTATTGATAAACCTTACTGCTGTAAGTAATAGTACACGGTTACCAAATGATAAACCTTACTGCTGTAAGTAATAGTACAAGTTTATCTAATGATAAACCTTTCTGCCGTAAGTAATAGTACACGGTTACCTAATGATAAACCTTACTGCCGTAAGTAATAGTACACGGTTACCTAATGATAAACCTTACTGCTTTAAGTAATAGTACAAGTTTATCTAATGATAAACCTTACAGCCGTAAGTAATAGTACACGGATACCAAATGATAAACCTTACTGCCGTAAGTAATAGTACACGGTTACCAAATGATAAACCTTACTGCTGTAAGTAATAGTACACGGTTACCAAATGATAAACCTTACTGCTGTAAGTAATAGTACAAGTTTATCTAATGATAAACCTTTCTGCCGTAAGTAATAGTACACGGTTACCAAATGATAAACCTTACTGCTGTAAGTAATAGTACAAGTTTATCTAATGATAAACCTTTCTGCCGTAAGTAATAGTACACGGTTACCTAATGATAAACCTTACTGCCGTAAGTAATAGTACACGGTTACCAAATGATAAACCTTACTGCTGTAAGTAATAGTACACGGTTACCTAATGATAAACCTTACTGCTGTAAGTAATAGTACAAGTTTATCTAATGATAAACCTTACTGCCGTAAGTAATAGTACACGGTTACCAAATGATAAACCTTACTGCCGTAAGTAATAGTACACGGTTACCTAATGATAAACCTTACTGCTGTAAGTAATAGTACACGGTTACCAAATGATAAACCTTACTGCTGTAAGTAATAGTACAAGTTTATCTAATGATAAACCTTACTGCCGTAAGTAATAGTACACGGTTACCTAATGATAAACCTTACTGCTGTAAGTAATAGTACAAGTTTATCTAATGATAAACCTTTCTGCCGTAAGTAATAGTACAAGTTTATCTAATGATAAACCTTTCTGCCGTAGCTAATAGTACAAGTTTATCTAATGATAAACCTTTCTGCCGTAAGTAATAGTACACGGTTACCAAATGATAAACCTTACTGCCGTAAGTAATAGTACACGGTTACCAAATGATAAACCTTTCTGTCGTAAGTAATAGTACACGGTTACCAAATGATAAACCTTACTGCTGTAAGTAATAGTACAAGTTTATCTAATGATAAACCTTACTGCTGTAAGTAATAGTACAAGTTTATCTAATGATAAACCTTACTGCTGTAAGTAATAGTACAAGTTTATCTAATGATAAACCTTACTGCTGTAAGTAATAGTACAAGTTTATCTAATGATAAACATTACTGTTGTAAGTAATAGTACAAGTTTATCTAATGATAAACCTTACTGCTGTAAGTAATAGTACAAGTTTATCTAATGATAAACATTACTGCTGTAAGTAATAGTACAAGTTTATCTAATGATAAACCTTACTGCTGTAAGTAATAGTACAAGTTTATCTAATGATAAACCTTACTGCTGTAAGTAATAGTACAAGTTTACCAAATGATAAACCTTTCTGCCGTAAGTACGTGTACAAGTTTACCATCAGTGTAAAATATCACGCTCATGTTTACACACGAAGTCTTGGCGCCCCTCAGTGTAAACTATGACGCAAACATTAACACCGAAAGTGCACCCATAGAGCAGAGGCTTAACTTGAATTCTGTGAACGAGATTTTTGTTCCTTTTTCCTAAATTGCACCCAGTCTTGGAAAATGGACGGTTCACGTATTAAGGTCGATGCTGCATTAAAAACAAACACAGTCAGGTCATGCTTCTGCTTTCATCCTTAGAAAAAAGAAGTCCACTTCTGGCGTCTGCCATATCAAAAGATTCCTCGTTATTCATTTCTTCACATTCGTCCAATATATGCCCTGTTTATGGATTTAATCATCAACCAGGCTCAAAATGTATTCATTTGCTCTTATTTTAAATAAACAGCCCCTAAAAACACATTTTTCGTAAAAATCCTTGTGTATGCATTTTTGTTTGCATTTATGTAATTGTACGTGATAGACCATTTATGTGATTGTACGTGATAGATCATTTATGTGATTGTACGTGATAGATCATTTATGTGATTGTACGTGATAGATCATTTATGTGATTGTACGTGATAGATCATTTATGTAATTGTACATGAAAGATCATTTATGTAATTGTACGTGATAGATCATTTATGTAATTGTACGTGATAGATCATTTATGTGATTGTACGTGATAGATCATTTATGTAATTGTACGTGATAGATCATTTATGTGATTGTACGTGATAGATCATTTATGTGATTGTACGTGATAGATCATTTATGTGATTGTACGTGATAGATCATTTATGTGATTGTACGTTATAGATCATTTATGTGATTGTACGTGATAGATCATTTATGTGATTGTACGTGATAGATCATTTATGTGATTGTACGTGATAGATCATTTATGTGATTGTACGTGATAGATCATTTATGTGATTGTACGTGATAGATCATTTATGTGATTGTACGTGATAGATCATTTATGTGATTGTACGTGATAGATCATTTATGTGATTGTACCAAATGATTGTTGGTATGGGAATGGATTTTTATCAAAATTATTGCATGTAAAACCTAATAGACTAGATATATTTTCAAACCTATATACGTCACAAATACCTCTCAATAACACAGCACATAGCAACGGCTACACGATTAATCTCCACACGAAAACATGCACCCATTGAGCAAATCATATTTCATTCCTCTTCCCCTTGAAAAGAAAGGAAAACACATACTTTGGGGTGTTGGGGGCAAAGTGGGGGGGGGGGGTGTGAAAATTTGATTGAATGTTTTGTTATTGGCAACGAGTCTATAATGTGCAGAGTTTGAGCTCGATGGGATGATTGGAAAGTGAGTCAATTAGCCTTCCGACGATTATTTCCGCTAAAAGAAACACAGGGAAGCGAAGTTAGTATAAAGGATTTAGTGAATTACATTCTTCTAAGTGAATTTCGTCAGTCTCTCCGATATTAGCTACGCACTCCACGATTCTAAATTCTACTGTGTCGTTCTATAGCGCAAGAACGGAGTCACTAAGTACTTTTGCTATCACACAATCGATAAGTTTACATTTTCAATAATAAGCTGTTTCTAGTCTTGTGCGATGAGAGCCAGCTTCATCCATCAATTTTATATTACAAATCTTTTTTGCGCTTTTAATATGTTTTCCTTTTGATTTTTTTACCAATAATTCATTGTAAAATTTTTAAAGGCCTATAAAAAAAAAACAACTTTAGGCGACTCGGCATTTGTCTTTTGTGACCCCCGGTACCACGTCGTTAGCCGTCATTTTGTAAACGGTGCTCTAATTATAGTCCCTTTAGGGATGCCAAATGTATCTAAGGAAAGCAACACCTAACAGTATGTTTTATTGAATAATTTAGTTTGTTCCTTCCCTTAGTAGCCCACTCCTTCCCCCTCCCCCCAACCAGAAACTGTGTTAAAATTAGAAGTTTTATTTTTAGCAAAAAATATTCTATTTATTTCCGTTTTTTTTTTTTTTTTTTTTTGGGGGGGGGGGGGGGTATTTGGGACACACTTTGAATTCAAGTGATTGAAGCGTCTCTACAGTGCAATATGTATCTATTGATTATTTTTCACATTTTTTTCTTCTGCAGTGATTCACTTAGATTTCACTCTGAAGGTCAGGGAGAGCGGCGACGACTCCAGCGAGAACCCACAAGCGTTGAATATTTTTGCCTCAATCAAGGGAGACGAGCAGAACACAACGGAGGTTCCACTGAGAAAAGAGTGAGTAATGGGATCATGACTAGCGGGCCCTTTTTGTTCAAAACTCTCCCCCGTTAAACACCTGTGACTGCGTCACCGTTACCCAAATGAGTGTTTAAAAAATAAAATACCTGTTTTATTTAACAGCAAATCGCTTTCCCCCAGCCTGTTCCTCAAATTATTAATTTTTTTTTACTCTTAAAAAATATGGTTGCCCAATGCAGGAATTTCATTCAATTCTAACTCATCATATTCTTCGATTTGACAGGCCTGTGTACTTCCAACCAGGCAACAGCTATAATTTCACAGTTGAGTTCCCAGACCACCAGGACAAGATTAGGTCAGTCGAGTTGAGACTTGTAGATCTCGAACCTTCATCAAATGAAACGGTCCCAGCCAACGTGACGCTAGTGCTTGACCTTGTCTCCATTAAAATAGAAACTGAACCATTTGGACTAGACAATGAGTAAGTTACACGTCCAAAGTAACCATAGACGTGACAACATGGGTCAAACAAGTCTTTAAGCTACCTCCTCCCATTGTTTAAACATTTTTACATTTATACTTTAATATTAAGTGTACAATAATTGCAGAGCTTTTCATCAATGAATAAACATAGCATTCATGGTGAACTCCACGCACTTAAGTTTATAAACTGTTTCCTATTTCTTGTCTCTTCTTCATTTGTCCTGTCTGCCGAAGAAGACCCTCAGCCGAAACATGCTCTTTGCATTGTCCTGTCTTTCTATTTCAAGCACACCCTTAGCCGAAACATGCTCTTTGCATTGTCCTGTCATTCTATTTCAAGCACACCCTCAGCCGAAACATGCTCTTTGCATTGTCCTGTATTTCTATTTCAAGCACACCCTTAGCCGTAACATGCTCTTTGCATTGTCCTGTCTTTCTATTTCAAGCTTCCACACATCTTGTTCCGCTATTTTCTTAGTGATTTAAGCCTGCCATCTTATTTATTAGAAAGGACGCTGCCTTATGAAACACGATAACGCCGATAATTTGATCGTTTCCTTTTCAGACGTGAACTGTGCGATGAGAACGTCATCCTGAGATTGAACGAGACGACCATTATTTCTAAAGATTGCAAAAGTGCCTATAATTAAATGAAACAATACACATATTAGATCATCACATAATGTATGGGTAAAAAAATTAGTTGGAATATCTTAAGACCTGTTGACTCTGTTTATGTATACCACAAATAAAAGTAAGATTTCAGATTAGGCTTTTAACATTTTGAAATACTTGTGTGAAATCAAAAAAAATTTTTTTGACAAAACAAATTATTAAAGAATTTATTAAGATTGATTTGTTTTATTTTTTCAAAATCCTCAATTTTATCTTTACACTTTTGTCATGACACGTCTTGTTTGCTAACTCTGTCAAAAATCCGTGAAATATGAGTTAGCTCTCCTATAAGATGGAAAGCTCAACATGGATACAGTTTGGGATACCGTACTAAAGTATTTATTTGGAATATAAATATATTTTAAGGACACAGACTGTGGTACTAAATTGTGGCACTTTACAGAATTATAAGCAGCTGCTTATGGTCGCTGAGTCAAACCAATGTTTCTGTCGCTCACTCAAAGTTGAATTTTGATTTTTTTTTTTTATAAAAAGGAATTTCTCTACGAAACCACTGAAATTACGAGACCACAATTATGTTAGGAATGTGTAGACCACAATTATGTTAGGAATGTGTAGACCACATTTATGTTAGAAATGTGCAGACCACAATTATGTTAGGAATGTGTAGACCATAATTGTGTTACGAATTTGTCATATCTTCATGACGCACATGAATATCTTGAATTTTACTTTAAAAACATGGTTTTTGTTAAGGTTTTTCGGTTAATTTGTTAATTTTCTCTTCTGTTGCATCGTTCATTCGAGATTCTGATATGTATTGTGAGCTTTTTTGTGTGTTTATTTGTTTGTGTTTGTTAATGTGTGAGTCTTCATGTGAGTGTTTGTCTGTGTGTTTATGTATGTGTGTGTGTTTGTTTGTTCGTGTGTGTTTATTTGCGTTTGTTTGTGTGTGTGTTTTTTGTGTTAGCTTGTATGTGTTTAAGTGTGTGTTTGTTTGTGAGTTTGTGTATATGTGTTTGTGTTTATGTGTGTGTGCTTAACCGAGTGTGTTTACTTAAAAATGTTTTTAAAAAAACCCACTACATTCTAAAATTCTGTAAATATTATAGAGCTTATACAGTTTAGACGCATATTAAACCACAAAAATTAGATGGCCAAATGGAGGAGTAGACAATTGACGGACTTAATTAAGAACAGGCTGTTACGTGCGGTTATATATTTATGTATTTTATTTTAATATCATGATTATGTCTCTTTGCTAATATTTTTATGTACAGTGCGTTGAGTCCAGTCCTAGGCTGCGGTACCGCGCTATATAAGACCACTTATTATTATTATATAATTAAACAATTTTTTTTTAAAAAATCAAAGTCACATATACAGGAATAAAAAGTACAGTAAATCTAGAGCTAGTGAAAAAGTAAGCCACTTGAAAGATACAAATATTGATCCACATACTGAATGAAAACATCTAGTGGGTCTTGTAAGTCTTATCAAATGTCTGCCGGTCACAGTCGACTATCGTATTTAGAGTGAGGAAGTCATAACACTCTATAACAGAAAGTCCAGAACATCAAACACCAGAGAGTATTTCTCCCTCAACGTAGCTTAATTTATACACTTCCGAATCAAGGGCGGTGGGGGAAAGGAGTGGTCAAGCTATTTGATGACATCCGTAGCAAAAAACAAAAAAAAACAAAAGAGGATACAAGCAATGCTCGCCGCGGCTCCGCGCAACGTAGGGTGAACAAAGCTAGGTCAACACACAGTCTGTAACACATCAAAGGATAAAAGTTCTGGTAAGTCTGAATTTGTTACAACATGAGTTTAAACAATGCATGACGTCATATACCTGTGTCACATTTTAGTAATCCAGGTCATAAATCCTGTTGAGCGGTTTAGCTGGTCCACGTGCCCCACTTCTACAAACTGCGTCTACCTGCCAGCAAAACAAATTTTAATGTTAACGGTTGTTCCAGTCGAATATTGATCCTATGAAAGTTGATCTTAGAAATTTTTTGAGCGAGTTTAGATGTTCTTAAAACTTTTGCGAAATCGATTATTGAAGTGACCTAATTTTTTTTTTAATGGGTAACGTGATGCAGCAGCTTTTGGTAGTTTAGTCTCTTAAATGTTTGATTCTACAATAGAAACATGTTTGACTCTATAATAGAAAGTCTCTTGAATGTTTGATTCTATAATAGAAAGTCTCTTGAATGTTTGATTCTATAATAGAAAGTCTCTTGAATGTTTGACTCTATAATAGAAGGTCTCTTGAATGTTTGATTCTATAATAGAAAGTCTCTTGAATGTTTGATTCTATAATAGAAATTGTCCCATCAATGTTTGATTTTATAATAGAAAGTCTTGTGTATGTATGATTTTATAAAGTCTAAGAGTTTTGACATTCTTGATCGTATGCCCAGCCACAAGTCAGAGTTAAGAATTTTGCCTATTTGCATCTTTGTGTAACCAGTAAAAACTAAATGTGATAGTAAAAGGGAAGATATTGCTTCAGTTAGCATGTTGTTAAGTGCACGTAAAAACTAAATGTGATAGTAAAAGGGAAGATATTGCTTCAGTTAGCATGTTGTTAAGTGCACCCACGGTGTAAGTCGGTCGTCTTTCAAGTCACATTGTGTTCATTGTTCTGGGCGCCAAAAAAATAAGCTCAATAATTTCTTTAAAACATCGGTACTCTCATCTTCAAATTTCGTTCAGTTGATGCTTTGGTTTGATTCGTTATCGACCGTCAAATTTTAAACAGTGTATGTTAATAAACATAAAAATACTCAATTTTTTTTTTTTTTTTTTTTTTTTTTTTTTTTTTTTTTTTTTGTATTTTAACACAGATAACTTTCTTAAAAAATGTCAAACTCCGTGTTAACTCAGCAACAAGCTGATGTACGTGGATGCGATGGTGGACAACCTCCATCAAATTTAACTATTATTCAACTGACAATATACGATTAATTTCGGCAAGGGTGGTTAAATTGTGTCAGTGTTTGATTGGATTGAACAGTTGTAATGGTTGGGTTTTTGTGAATTAAATTTTTTTTTTTTTTTTTTTTTTTTTTTTTTTTTGTATTTTAACACAGATAACTTTCTTAAAAAATGTCAAACTCCGTGTTAACTCAGCGACACGCTGATGTACGTGGATGCGATGGTGGACAACCTCCATCAAATTTAACTATTATTCAACTGACAAAATACGATTAATTTCGGCAAGGGTGGTTAAATTGTGTCAGTGTTTGATTGGATTGAACAGTTGTAATGGTTGGGTGTTCGAGAATTAATGAGATATCGGGATTAGTATTTTACGCACTTTTAGAGTTTTCTCAAATAACATGTGTGCACAATTTCTAATTATTCATTTACGCTTCAAGTAAAATGTAACTTTTGAACAATTCATGTAGGTATTTTGTAAAAGGACTCTTACCGCGCTCTAAAATTGCACTCAAACTATGTACTTACCTGACTTAACTGAATTTAGTGACTCAAGTGACCTACGTGTAACCGCTAACGGTGTCTTGAATTGCCCGCAGTTGACGCTTATCTACACGTGACCATATGACAACGACTGAGACGTTCTGTTGCAACATAGTGACTATTTACATATATTGTAATGGATGTAGTCAAAACACGGCTAATTTAGTAAGTGGAGATATCTAAAAAAAAATTAAGTACATGATCTTGTGGAGTATTCGAGTCTTACGTCAAAGGTCACAGCTGACCTACCAGCCCGAGAACTGAGATCTTGTTACTTAACTTAACACTGGTCGAAATTGTAATTTTAAAAAAATGTATCTTAAAATTGAAATTACTTTTCCACCACCACCACCACCCCTTTTTAACGCGTAAATATACATACAGCGCGTGCCATTTAACCTTGCTAAAACGCCCCAATCTTGGACGTGTCTCTGCGTTAGTCCACTGGGGTTTTCACTACCGGGATTCCTCACGAAACTTCCCGACAAAATCCCGGGTCAACACATTTAGAGTGCAATTTTGTTTTTTCTTTCTTTTTGTTTAAAATGATAACACGTGACCAGTTCGTCATCCGTTGCCGCTGCGTGACATGACCTGTAAGATCAAGTTAGCTGCGCTGTATTATTTAGCCCAGTCGGTGTGGTGCACAGATTCTCAAGCGTTTTCAAGTCCCGACCGCATTTCTTTAGAGCCAAAGTTACCCAAAAAAAAAGGGGGGGGGGGGGGGCTCTTAAAGAGGATAAAATCTTGGAAGGAAACATTTTAAATCTTAAGGATCAAGTATAATTTCATTTGTGAGGTATTTAACATCTTGATTATAATTTTAACTCAAATTCAAAACACCAATTGAAAAAGAAGTATTTTAAAAATAGTTACATTTCTTAGTCTATAGTTTTCCCGCGACTTCACAAAATACCCTCCGCAACCTCTTTGAGATCACCTCCGATGGGCAGGAAACCTGCACCTTAGTAATTCTATCATCCCAAGATGTTCTTGTGGCAAATTATCTTTACATTATGTAGATGTTTTTTTTTAAAATATATTTCTAAAATGAATTTAGTAAGAAATATACATGTATGTTAACATTATTAAATGATTTTTTTTTTAAATTAGCAAACTGTAAAGAATGCAAAATTCATAAAGTGTTGACGTTTTTGTTTTTTTCTACAGGTGGTTATATCCAAAGATTGCTGAACAATCATATTTTTAGCTTTTTATTTATTACTAGGAATAAGCAGTGAAAAATGAAGCAACCACTAACGCGCGGTGGCCAAACACTAACGATAGGCCAACCACTAACGAGTGGCCAACCACTAACAAATGGCCAACCACTAACAAGTGGCCAACCACTAACGAGTGGCCAACCACTAACAAATGGCCAACAACTAACAAGTGGCCAACCACTAACAAGTGGCCAACCACTAACGAGTGGCCAACCGCTAACAAGTGGCCAACCACTAACAAACGGCCAACTACTAACGAGTGGCCAACCACTAACAAGTGGCCAACCACTAACAAATGGCCAACCACTAACAAGTGGGCAGCAACTAACTAGTGGCCAACCACTAACAAGTGACCAACCACTAACAAATGTCCAACCACTAACAGGTGGCCAACCACTAACAAATGGCCAACCACTAACAAGTGGCCAACCTCTCCACTAACCTTTACATATGGACTTACATAGGTTTTCATTCATTAACAGACAATACAAATTACACAACTATAAAAAAATATCTTGTATTGATTAATTCAGTTTATAATATATCTTTTGATTTAAATTAATTTGACCTGTGATCCCGGGACCAGCAAAATGTTATTCGCTTGTTTCTCCTTGATGAGCAGAACCCCGGGGGAGAAAGTCTTCCGTAAGTTGTGACATCATAGCCCACGTGTGTTGTGAAGTCTCGTTTATCATATGTCGATATAAAAGTGAAATTGTGTTTGTTTGTTTGTGGCTGCCTGGATTTGTCCCACATACGTTTTTATATGGATTGAGGGATCTAGACCAAACTTGGCAAATATATCCATCATTATCCGGGAGGAACTCTTAAGGGGTTATGGACTTTTTATAACATTCGGTTGGGGGCCTGGGGCCCCAAATTCATTTTTTTCCTATATGAGCTATCGGAAAATAATTAGAAACAAATACTCCTAGTTAATGGATCTTGACCAAACTTAGTACACATATACTTTATTATTCATATTAAAATACCGAAGGGTACTGAACTCATAATATCCATTCTTCTGGGGCCAGGGGACCCCATTTTATTTTTCATTATATAAGCTATATAAATATCAATTGGCCTAATACTCCTACATGAATGGATGGATCTTGACCAAACTTATTACACATACACATGATCATCCATATACAAATACCGAAGGGTACTGAACTCATAATATCCATCTCTCTGGGGCCGGGGGCCCCCAGTTTTTACCTTATAAAAGCTATGAATATCAATAGGTTTTGACAACGGTATAGGTTCTATATGAATTTATGGATCTAAGCCTAGCTTTGTTTATTACGCTTCTTAGTCCGTATTGAAATATCGGTGGATTTAAAACTAATAATATCCAATCTAGAATTTTCGAGAAAGTTCGATAATTTTAAAAAGCTATATCTATGGCATTTTAAAATCGATTTTAATAGGACAAATTTTAAATTTTAATTCTATAATTTATCTGAATGATGTTATAGCCCCGCCCCCCCCCCTTCCCCAAATCTCAGACATAACTAAAAAGGTACTTTATTAAATGGGCCCCTATTTTAATTTAAATGTAATATAGTTATAGTAGTACAAAGTAGTTGTAAAATATTTCGTATTTGAAAAATAATTACTTAGAAAAGTAATTCATGGAGCATTTTATTTTAATTCTAGAATCTTCCAGAAGGTTGTATATTGTTCTACAGTGGCGTAGCTAGGGTAGGGGGAGGGGGAATCCGAATTCGAAAGTCCCCCCGGGCCCCTACTTGAGGGGGGGCCCAAAGGAGTGTCTGAAGTTGTTTTTTTTTTTACATTAAATAATGTCGAATGTCAAAATGCAGGGGTTATATCACGTGATCTAAAAGCTTATTCAAACAAAATCGCACTGAGCAAGATCCCATAGAGGAATAGGATCCTATGGGGAGCGAGATCCATTAGCATACTGGAACCCATAGGTAAGGCAATCCCATCGAATAACGGGATCAAACCGGGATCCTATCGGGAAACGGGAAAAAAATTAGAAAAGAGGTGTCCATAGGTGAAACTGGGACCCATAGAGAACGGTATCCTAACGGGATCAGTAGCCCATCGGGATCCACCAAGATCGGGATCCTACCGGAATCGAGATACCGACGGAAACCGGGACCTCGGGATCACACCTTGAAACGGGATTGCCCCTGGATCAGTGTCAGAATGGGATTGGGGTCCCAATGGGATTGGGGGGTCCTAATGCAATCCCGTGCAACGCCGGGTATATTGGCTAGTCTCAATATAAAAATTCATGTGTCCTAAAAGTTGATGTCGGTAGTGCTCTTTGATATCTTTTATGTTCTGATACGCATTCGCATCAAAGTACATTCCATTAAATACAATTTTGGCATCAAGGCGTGACAAAGCCTGATATGGATGATACGGATCATGTCATGCCCATCTCTCGCTATTGGTTTGGGTAGCACTTGGGGCATTTATAGATGCCGCAGCAGTGAGTGTGTATGCGTGTGTGTGTGTGCTTTTCACTGTGTCTTATGCGTTCTACGTCACATGAGTGGATTGAATTTTTTATGGTGTCGTTGCTGTAACGCCTACGGGACACCCATCGCCGGATTTGATCTCAGAATCTTGCCTTCTCTTACTCAGGTGAAGGTTAACGAGTCCCTTCCATTCGTGATTGTTCTGGATTTTCTTGTCTTAGGCGTTTCTGTGGACTGATCTCCAGTCTACTCCAATCCTCAGTTTAGACCACTCGGCCACCCCCCAGCTCATGAAATACCACCGTGTGGTCGACAGCTGTATATAAACCTAACGAGTCTAAAATAACGAGTCCAAGTCGACCTACGTGGCTTCGCTTGTGGATCATCTCAAGCGGACTCTGCCAGGACACACGCGCATGCATCGATTTTGACACATGTATAGTAATGGTTGGGTCTTTCAATGGTAGTCTTTAGTGACGGATCGGATTACCAAATTAAAATACGCGAGTTGCTGCAGTTCGGCTAAAGTACTATTCTGACATAAATTGTTACGTCAATAAAAAAAAGGACAAAGCTCCTGAATACACGTATTATGTTTTTGAGTCAATAAATTCGCTACTGTCTCGTGCGAGTCATTTATTTTACTGAGTCTAAATTGAATCGTTTAGGAGTTTTTTTTCTAAATAGCGTCTTGTGAACTTATTCTAAATATTTATTGTAAGTATTATCATTATATAAAAGCATGTTACCTAGTACACTCCTTGTGTCTACACTTAACTTGGGGGGGGTGTAAAGCCCGCCAGGTTTCTTAGCATATAGACATCGCGAGTTTGTGCAATACATAAAAGACGTAAAGCTATTGTGTGTTAAAATTGATATTTGTTTTTCGACGATTGAACCATTTTTCACACTTGCTGCAAGTTGATACACGTCTTACTTCTGAACTCAAATTTGTATTTGCAAAGAAATTTATTGATATAATTAAATGTAGGTTTAATCTCAATCTCTTTGACATTGTTTTTCTTCTCATACTCTTAGATCAATTTTATGTTATGTAAATTTATGACACTTTGTGACAGGGTGGAGCGGGGTCCAAAAATGTGTTACGTCCCAATTATCTTTCTTTTTTTAAAATAAAAAAAATGTCAAATTTAAAAAAAGAAATCTTTATTTAAATTAATTTTAAAAACATTAGTTTGAGGTCGATGTTTCCTCAGGTCTTATGGTACCGTCAACTCAGTCGCGCACAACTTCTGCGCATATTGAAAAGTGACGCAAAAACTGTCGTGGCCATTTTAAATTCGGCTCGTGGAGGACTTTGTTGTGTTTCGTGTTACGTCACATTTTTCTAACAATACTAGATCTTAATCCATTATGGGGAACATATTTACAAATAAAATAAAATGTTAGTTTAGTTATGAACATTTTATGTATGTTTTGAATTTTTTTGCAGGTGTGAAGTGACACTAAGGGGAGGGGGTAAAGAATTTGTGACACTTTGTGACAGGGGGGAAGTGGTGGGGGGGTCTGAAAAGGTCATTTTCTGCGTGACGTAATTTGCGAACGATCCCTAACAGTTTAACACATGGATCTGCAACAAACGGCGCTGAAGCCGCTAATGTTTTCTTTTTTTTTAGAAAAGGTCATTTTCTGCGTGACGTAATTTGCGAACGATCCCTAACAGTTTAACACATAGATCTGCAACAAACTGCGCCGAAGCCGCTAATGTTTTCTTTTTTTTTTTTTTGGTTTTTACAAAACAAAAAGTGTGCAATTCCTATACAGCAAGTATTGATAACACTGGAAATGTGTCTGTGCTTCCTCTAAATTTACGTTGTTGATCTTTGTTCCTATAAAGAACAGAAGAGATGGGATTGTGATGTGATACATCTTTCAAAGCCTCACTCGCTAAGCTTAACTGATCATTCAGTCTTGTTAATACTTTGCAGGGGGGAATCTGACCGAACGCCTCTAGGTCCGGGACCCGCACCACTTGGTGGTGTCACGTGGGCTTTGCCTCTTCGTGGCGTGCTAGATTAGTAGGGAGGCCTTGCCCTCCCGAAACCCGAAAAACCCCGGCCACTTGCATGACTCCCAACGCAACGGAAGAAACGCAATAAGATGATGACTTGTTGCCGATTTTGGATATGAAGCCTGGGTAGCGGTAACAACCCTTGCCGATGATTTTAGCTACGCGGCCCCGAGAAAGCCGCTCCTAGGCAACCGTTTCGTCCCCGCTTACGTCCCGACCAGACAACTCCATTGGGGGTGGGGGGACGTAAAGCAACACTTTTCCCTCGAGAGGAAGCAAACCCGTTCAGACCCAAGAAGAGTGGACGGCGAACGCTTTAAACGCAGCGTTTTCAGTCGACCGGACGACCCCCAGGCCAAAGGGGGGGGGGGTGGGGGAGGTTCCAGGCGTTCTTCCGCGCGACCTGGCGGGGGGGAGACCCGGCGTCGGCCCCTGTGGTGGAGTGCCGCGGGGAGAAGGGGTATTAAGAGCTTTAGCTCGACGACCCACCGACTCAATCTCCAATGTGAAGTTAATACTTTGCTTCTGGTTTGACCTGCTTCCTTTTCTTAACGGCCCCCTCCCAAAACACAAGCATGCTTTTATATTTATAGAGCTGATTTTTTTTAAAATTGGGTGTAACGTGATGTGGAAAAAATATATATTTCAGGGGAACCCGACTGTTATATGAATCAGTGAAGTGCCACGGGTATAGTGTGGGACTGTCTGCAGGGCTGTCTGCAGGACTGATGGTAGGACTGTCAGCAGGACTACTGTTTAAATCCCTGCATACACTATAGAAAATAATGAAATTAACTCTTTTAAAAAATTTACAATTGGTTGGGCCCACCAGGTATTTTTCTCAATGTAAGCAAAAAATCTGCACCCAGTTTTGACCTCGTATTAAGTAATGATTAAATTATGTCCAATTCTATAACGGTTTCTTCTTTATAATAAACATTCTGGTTTTAAGATTACATTGAAAATTACTATAACAGAAACATGATGCTCGCGACTGCTCTATGCTTATCGATGGTTCTGACACTGGTTCCCGGAAACCCTATTTGTAAGTCTGAGTTTTCGTATGTTATGTCTTAATACATATGTCTTTATACTTATTTGTTTATACTTAAGTTTGTTATATATATTTTATATACGTACGTCTTTATACTTATGTCTTTATAATCATGTTTTTATACCTAGTCTAATGCCAGGAATATTTTTAAATAATCGGCAATCATACAGAACTAAGGGAAAATTGAGATGGCAATCATACAGCACTGACGGAAATGTAATTAGCAATCATACAACACTGATGAGAAATGTAGTTGGCAATCATAAAACACTGACTGCAAAGTAATTGGCAATCATACAACACTGACTGGGAATGTAGTTGGCAATCATACATCACTGATGGGAATGTAGTTGGCAATCATACAACACTGAGGGAAATGTAGTTGGCAATCATACAACACTGATGAGAAATGTAGTTGGCAATCATACAACACTGACTGGGAATGTAGTTGGCAATCATACACCATTGACTGGGAATGTAGTTAGCAATCATAACTCACTGATGGGAATGTAGTTGGCAATCATACAATACTGACTGGGAATGTAGTTGGCAATCATACATCACTGATGAGAAATTTAGTTGGCAATCATACAACACTGATGAGAAATGTAGTTTTCAATCATACATCACTGATGGGAATGTAGTTGGCAACCATAAAGCACTGATGAGAAATGTAGTTGGCAATCATACAATACTGACTGGGAATGTAGTTGGCAATCATACAACACTGAGGGAAGTGTAGTTGGCAATCATACAACACTGACTTGTAATGTAGATGGCAATCATACAACACTGACTGGGAAATTTATTTGCAATCATGCAACACTGATGAGAAATGTAGTTGGCAATCATACAACACTGACTGGGAATGTAGTTGGCAATCATACAACACTGACTGGGAATGTAGTTGGCAATCATACAACACTGATGAGAAATGTAGTTGGCAATCATACAACACTGAGGGAAATGTAGTTTGCAATCATACAACACTGACTGGGAATGTAGTTAGCAATCATACAACACTGACTGGGAATGTAGTTGGCAATCATACGACACTGATGAGAAATGTAGTTGGCAATCATACAACACTGAGGGAAATGTAGTTGGCAATCATACACCACTGACTGGGAATGTAGTTGGCAATCATACAACACTGATGAGAAATGTAGTTGGCAATCATACAACAGTGAGTAGAAATGTAGTTGGCAATCATACAACACTGACTGGGAATGTAGTTGGCAATCATATGACACTGATGAGAAATGTAGTTGGCAATCATACAACACTGAGGGAAATGTAGTTGGCAATCATACAACACTAACTGGGAATGTAGTTGGCAATCATACAACATTGATGAGAAATGTAGTTGGCAATCATACAACAGTGATGAGAAATGTAGTTGGCAATCATACAACACTGACTGGGAATGTAGTTGGCAATCATACAACACTGACTGGGAATGTAGTTGGCAATCATATGACACCGATGAGAAATGTAGTTGGCAATCATACAACACTGAGGGAAATTAGTTGGCAATCATACAACACTGATGAGAAATGAACGTGGGAGAGAGAGAGAGAGAGAGAGAGAGAGAGAGAGAGAGAGACGGAGTGAGATGGAGGACAAGACACACGAGGTAGCGAGGCAGGGGGTAGAGTGTCGCGATGGCTCGTTTTCATATTGTGGTATTTTTGAAAACCAGAAAAGATGATTTATTTAAATGCAGATCTGATAGCACATGTATAACTTATCAATGCATATTTGATTTCAAACTGTTTTAGCTTGTAAAAAATGTTATGACATTTTTTTTTTAACCTGGCAAGTACAAAGTTCTACTCTTATATCTTTATTTTTATTTTAAATTTAAAGTTATCCATTATGTTTCTTCCTCCGTTAAGCAGTGGAATTATTTATTTTAAATTCTATCAAGCTCTATCTAGCACGTTTCAATCCAAAATTAAAAAAAATAAACTGAAAAGTATACGTGATGGGGTCGCTTGTCTCACATTATACGTGATTGGGTCGCATGTCTCCTATAAATCATTGATGTGGTCGCAGTGGTCGCTTGTCTCAAATTATACGTGATGGTATCGCTGGTCTCAAATTATACTTGATGGGTTCGTTTGTTTCAATTTATTTCGCCTGCCTGGTTGTCACAGTACAACCAGAAATCCTTTTCAACAATGCTTTCAACTATAAAATTTAAGAATACTCTATGTTAAAAAAAACTCCTTCTTGATGTCGTTACACATCATCATAATCATTAGATGGGCTGTTATTTTATTTTATTTTTTTTTTTCATTTATTAATCCGTGTATTTTGTAACATTGGGTTTAGTCTTACTCTTGAATAGACAAATATTTCTTTCCTTTCAAACGTTCAACTCAGAGACAACTGAGTTCGCCCTCTGCATTTTTGACATGTTCTACAAAGGGATTCTAAATTCTCCTATACAAGATGTAATAACTTTCTTAAGATGCAAGATACCAAATAAATAGAACAACTCTGTAAGATATGTATGGGTCATTTCAGCTATTTTAGAATACGTAATTTAAAAAAGAAAAAAGTAATGAAAATAATGTGTTATCTTTATATGTTGAGCCTAAATTAGTCTACATATTACAATGTATACATAATATATTTGAGATTAGTGAACTGAGCGGTGCAGATTATCGATTACTTTTTTTTATCTCAATATAAATGCATAACTAAAGTAAATAAATGAAACACGATGATTGGACAACCTACGCAACACTGTGTGACAACCTACCCAATATTATATCACAGCCTATGCAACACTGTATCACAAACTACGCAACACTGTGTGACAACCTACGCAACACTGTGTGACAACCTACCCAACACTATGTCACAAACTACGCAACACTGTGTGACAACCTACGCAACACTGTGTGACAACCTACGCAACACTATGCTACAACCTACGCAAAACTATGTCACAACCTACGCAACACTATGTCACAACCTACCCAACACAATGTGACAAACTACACAGCCCTGTGTGACAACCTACCCAACAAAGTGTGACAACCTACCGAACACTGTGTGACAACCTACCCAACACTGTGTGACAACCTACCCAACACTATGTCACAAACTACGCAACACTGTGTAACAACCTACCGAACAATATGTGATAACCTACCCAACACTATGTGAAAACCTATCAAACGCCCTGTGACAACCTACCCAACACTGTGAGACAGCTACCCAACCCTATGTGACTGCTACCCAACCCTATGTGACAACTAACCCCGTGAGTGGGGCTGGTCGTCAGTCGCTGGAGACCTTTCAGAAATGGCTGTCTCTCAAAATAGATATCCTAGAGCTTATTTCAACTCCTACAATATTAACCGTAACATAATTTACTATCACAGAATGAAACTCTACTCCGTTGGAATCAAATTTCATTTAATGAAAGGCAAAAATTTAAACGTCTGACAAACCCACCCACGCTCTCCCTAGTTTCAATAAAAAATGATTCAACGCCAATGGAAACGAAGGGTCTATATTTCTTGTTTGATTTTTTTTTTTTTTTTGTCACAGAAATGTTCAATCAATCGATCACTCTATTAGGCTAAACGACAGAGTATTTGTTATACATTTTAGAACGTGCGTAACTTTGGCTTAAAGTCCATTAACAACATATGTTCGGAGTAAGTAAGCGTTGCCAGCACTGTACATGTGGCTGGAGTAACTAAGCGTTGCCAGCACTGTACATGTGGTTGGAGTAACTAAGCGTTGCCAGCACTGTACATGTGGTTGGAGTAAGCAAGCGTTGCTAGCACTGTACATGTTGTTGGAGTAAGTTAGCGTTGCCAGCACTGTACATGTGGCTGGAGTAACTAAGCGTTGCCAGCACTGTACATGTGGTTGGAGTAAGCAAGCGTTGCCAGCACTGTACATGTGGTTGGAGTAAGTTAGCGTTGCCAGCACTGTACATGTGGTTGGAGTAACTAAGCGTTGCCAGCACTGTACATGTTGTTGGAGTAACTAAGCGTTGCCAGCACTGTACATGTGGTTGGAGTAACTAAGCGTTGCCAGCACTGTACATGTGGTTGGAGTAACTAAGCGTTGCCAGCACTGTACATGTGGTTGGAGTAACTAAGCGTTGCCAGCACTGTACATGTGGTTGGAGTAACTAAGCGTTGCCAGCACTGTACATGTTGTTGGAGTAAGTTAGCGTTGCTAGCACTGTACATGTGATCAGAGTAAGTAAACGTTGCTAGCACTGCACATGTGGTTGGAGTAGGCAAGCGTTGCCAGCACTGTATATGTGGTGTAATTCCATCACTTAAAACAATAATATGGTTTGTGTAATCGTAATGGATATGAACTCAACGCTGTGGTTTGTGTAAAAACTAACTTTAATTCTCAGTGCTACAACCTTGATATACCCCACATCACAGGACCGCCCCCACCCTCTCCTTCCAGCTATCCAAACCAATATTCACTCATGTAAATTTAGAAATACATGAAAAAAGGTCGACACGTCAAGTCAGCCAACATGACACAGCACGGGACAGTTGATCACTAATTTCAGCCAGTACACAAGACAACCATACTGACCACTGGTCAGTCAAAGTGTCACCCTCGCGGTCACAGTTTGTTTTATGAAGAAATCAGATGATTATTTACAACAAAAAAAGTGTGTTCTTATAATCTTCAAATGTCTATCTATTTATAATCTTATAGATATGAATATTCATACCCTAAATATTTTGTACCTCGATTTCGAGTCTTTATTGACAGTAATGTATCTGGCATGTGTAGCACTAGTACTTGGCAATGATGCGATTTATAAAAATTGAAGGACTGCATTCATGCTGTGTAAATGAAATAGTAGAGCAAGGTAGGTTGAAGCTTGATTCAAAAGACAGGACAATAAGATGTGAACGTTTCGGCCTTAGAGCCTTCTTCAGCTAATGTAACAGACCATGTTTGCACAGGAAACCATTGAGTCAGAGAGGTGGCATAATTTGAATGTTGAACTTTGTTAACGTGTATTTTTCACGGGGAAAGAGAGTAAATTATATTTTTGAAAAGCGGAAGTGAGCCGCACGTTTCTGTTGAGTGATCAGGAGCAGTGCATCGGATGTCGTAGTTAAGAGAGGACGTGGTTGTTTTTCTGAGAGGTGAATACCATGGAATATTATATATATATATATATATATATATATATATATATATATATATATATATATATATATGTGAAATAATTGCATTGTGTGTGTTAATATATATATATATATATATATATATATATATATATATATATATATATATATATATGTGAAATAATTGCATTGTGGATGTTATTAACTGGATATTAATGCAAGGATTCTTCTTAATATTATTATTGTAAAAGATGACGTAGTAAAGTACTGTGAGTTTAATTGGAAATTAATATCTTCTTTGTGTGACTGGCTAAGTGAGTGAAGGAATGATGGAAGAAGTATTACTCTAAACAAGCCAGCATCCTGAATCATCAATATAGAAGTAGTTAACCATGCTATTGACACAACACCCTAATAAATAGCATGTCAGAAGCATGTGTTACAATGGTTTCAGAGTGACAACAATGTTACATTCATAACATTCGAATTCCATGCCCAGAAGTGGAAGGATACATCAGACGCCAGCACGCCATTACATCAATCAAATATGACAAGCAGACACCTAGAAATCGACCCATGGTAAAGAAATAGGACAATGGTGGCAGATTAGGAAACCTAGCCCACAGTAATATCCACAACAGGAATAGTTAAATTAAGAAACGAAATACGAGACAAAATTCACGAAGACTACCTTTTCAAAAAAGGCTATTTTTAGAGCTGATTTAAATGGATTAACCACCCAAACGTTACTGGAAGAACACATTGAAGTTATGTAGCCTACACACAGTGAATGCACAACACAGCCAGTATTGAAGTGTCGGAAACAGACAATATTGATGGATTCTCTTTACGATATTTATAAGTGTAGCCAAGAATCATTATTATAATAAGTCTAAACTGATTTACCTTTATGAAGAAGGAAAAGTATTGCATACTGAAGAAAGCTGAACAAGCGATCACGCTTACGGAAGATCTACTACCCGGTGCACAGGGACAGAGCAAGCCAAGGAGCAGATACAGAGTGTTATGAAGTTTGAGTTGTGTATCAAGACATCTTATAACATAAGTGCACAATTCCCCAACATATTGTGGCACTAAGAAGCGCAGTTTAACGTAGAAGTGTGCTTCACTATTTACTACTATTGACGGATTCTCCTCACAATTAAAAGCTGAGACGATTGAAAACTCTACACTACTACTAGTACTAGTACTACTACGCAAAGTTTCACTAACATTGTATTATTGCACTAATACTCAAAGTATCACTAACATTGGATTATTAACATTGAATACTACGGTGGATTACGGAACAAGTACAATTTTATTATTTACACTATTTTATATAACCAAGTGGACGTGAAAGAAAGACAAGGATATTACTGTTCATTGTTGTGGATTATTTACTCAAGACTATACAGAAGTCACAGTGAATGTAAAAGAGTAAGTGATATACGTGACTTCAACATAACCTATTGTATATTTGATGTTTTATGTTATTTGTTATATATTTTACATAATTTAAGGGTGGAAGGGAGGCGACTTTAAAAGTCTACTTATATGATACTTAATTAGATTAAGTAACATTTTTTACTTTTACAGTGTCTTATTAAAGTTTAATTTTAGAATGTGCTTTAGGAAAATCCTCAGTGTTATTTTTTCTAGGGAAGTTTTTTTTATAAAAACATCAAAGGTTTCTTCGGGCCCTATTTATAACACAGCAGGATAATTCTATGTTAGTTGTGAAGTCTAGTTTGTATATTGTCATAACTGTTGTTTTTAGTAAATCTTGTCAGATTTGTCCTATTTGTCTTGTCATTGTTATTCATATTTTCAAACCTGCAGTCATAAATTCTCCTATCTTGTGGTCCATAAACTACACAGTACTTTTGTATTTGTTGTCTCTTTCGTATTCATGTAAACGCTACATATCTGTATCTATGTTGTAAGGTGAACAATTTTACTACTTTTTAAATGTTTCTTACATTTTAATTACAATTCATTTCTTACCTAGCATTTTGTATCCATGCAATAACATGTAAATATATGCAATATTGTTAACTATTTTAATGTATAACTTATAAATAATGACATTACTGATATACATACCGATATTTTACTTTAGTTATTCAATCAAACACCATCATTCAATAAATTAAAATGGCAGAGTATCTAGAGTTATTAGAGGTAGCTGAGAAGCTTGGCATCAACAGGAGAAATTAGCTGACTTTGTAACTAGAGAGATGGACAAAATTAGGGACAAGCAGAAAGAAGACAAAGACAGACAAGACAAAGACAGACAAGACAAAGACAAAGACCGAGAAGCTAGACTGTTAGAGAGAAGTGACCTTAAACAAATAGAAGAAATGAAATTAAGAGAGGAAGAAATCAAACTAGAGAGAGCTAGAAAAGAAGCAGGGAATCATTCACCACCAACAAGCAACAAAGAAAACAATAGTACATACAAACCCAACTTTAGGGAGTTCAACGAACATAAAGAGGAAATCATTAGTTATTTGTCGCAATTTGAGGGCATCTGTCAGGCATATACTTATAAGGAAGAAACTTGGGAAATATTTATTAAGTAGACTGTCTGGAAAGAGCCTAAGTATTATCAACTCACTTAGTGAGGAGCAAAAGAACAATTACAATTACATAAAGAAAGTATTATTAAAGTTTTATGGGAATACAGGAGATATTTACAGAAAAAATGTTTATAACATTAGACTAGAGAGAGAATTAGACCCTAACACTACAATATTCAAAATTAGAGATAATCTTATGAAATGGCTTGAACTCACTGAAATTGACCTGAATGATCCCAAGGTATTACTTGATATATTTATAATAGATAAAATATTAAGAAACGCATCAGTCCCTTATTTTCGTTCCTCAAAGAACGAAAAATAAAAAATGAGCGTGATTTGGTGGACGCAATAACAACATTTAAAGATGCTCACCCGAATGAAGAATTGGATAATAGAAATAACATACTAGCTTCCATAAGAACAACACCCAGTGATAGGGACTCTAAAAAACACATCTTATCAAAACAGAAGATAGCAGAGCCTACCTGCCAGATGGCAAAATAACTATTTTCATAAAAATTATCAAAATAACAATTACCAGACATCATATGCCAATTACTCAAAATACAACAAATGTTTCTACGGTGGTATTCAAGGCCACAAGAAGTTTGAATGCAGGAAAATACAGAGAGATTTAGGACATTCACATCAATACTACCAGCGAACAGCACCCAACAGTAGTCCAATTAGACACAACAATACAATAGGAGTAGGCAACCATACAAAAACCAAAGATATAGCTCCAATCAGACTAACAGTAGACTACACAACACCAAACCATATGAAACTTTTGCTAGCGCATGTCACAGTGAAGGGAGTTTACAATTTTTTCCTTCTTATGTAAACAACCAACTTGTTCAGTGTCTCAGAGACACAGGTTGTACCACCATAGTAGTTGATAAAAACTTAATAGATCCCAAAGATTACATATATGAAAAAACTACAGTCATGCTAGCAAACAATACAAAAGTTGAATGTTGCAAAGCAATAGTAGAAATAGACTTCCATGGATAACAGGCAAGGTAACAGCAGTACTCATGGACAACCCAGTCTGTCAATTAATAATAGGTTATATCAAAGAAAGCCCAGATAATTCTCAGGAACTATTTTTAGAGTGGATTCAATCCAGAAACTTAACCACAGAGTACATAAATGCAATAACAAGACAACAGCATAAAAATAGACATACACAACCTGAAATAGAACAAAAATTAGACATTCCAAAACAAATATCAAGAGAGGACATAATAAGAATGCAAGCAGAAGATAGTCAAATTCAGGAAATTAGAAACAAAATTAAGGATAATAACTCAATTTTTAGAGGACATAATTATACAATAAAACACAACATTTTAATTAGAAATTCTGAGAAAGGTGAAGTCAAAAGAATCACAATTGCACCAAACAAATTAAAATTTGCACAAGAAGAAATATAATTTTTACGATTCAAAGTTAGTAAGAACACAATTCAGCCAACAGAACAGAACAGAGAAAAAATATTGAACATAAAAACACCACACACTCAAAAAGAAGTCAAAGCCATATTGGGTCTGTGCAATTTTTAGAGCACTTTTGTGCTAAAGTTCTCTGATATAACATTACCTTTAAGGAAACTGATAAACAAAAATAGCAGGAAACAAATAGTATGGACGGATGAATGCGAGAAAACATTAAAAACAATCAAAGAAATTTTCCAAAGTGACAACATATTGTTATCACCCAACTTTAATCAATCTTTCACTTTAATGACAGAAGCTTCCAACATTGGATTAGGAGCTTGCCTTATGCAAGAAGTCAATCATAAACTAAGACCAATCACTTATTTAAGTAAGCACTAAGTAGAACTGAGATTAACTATTCGACCATTGAGAAGGAATGCTTAGCAATTGTGTGGGCACTTACAAAACTACAGAAATATTTATTAGGTAGAAAATTTATCCTATTAACTGATCACAAGCCATTGATGGCACTAAATAGAAAGAAAATAGCAAACAACAAAATAAACAGATGGTCCTTGATTCTACTAGATTATCGGTATGAAATAAGAACAATAAAAGGCAAAGACAACACAGTAGCTGATTTCCTTTCAAGACATATTGAGCATACAGACACTGACAAAGACGCTGAACTAAGACACATTAGTCAAACATTCTAAATGAAGGTATACAGACATGACATACATTCGTTCATTTTTAGGAAATACATTTGTATATCAATTTTGTAAATGAAAATAAGATTTTATCCAATTGTAAATTTTCTGATTCAAGATTTAAGGTTGTTATATTTATTTCGCAGTGATTATTAATCATTAAGATGTCACCGTCTCTTCGCATTATCATTCAGTAAGAATAAGAGACCGACCGAAAGTGATTTTCTGATTTCGGCCGAAGCCGAAAATAGACCGAAAGTTTAAAATGACTTTCGGCCGAAACCGAAAAAAGGCCGAAAGTTTAAAAATGAATTTTGGCCGAAACCGAAGCCGAAACCGAAAATGAAATATTAAAATATTTTGAAATTCGTTCCCGCATACATTCTGCTTACATAGAAAATGATGTGGGAAAGTACAAATATTTACATTCTTTTTATAAAAATGAGATAATCGTAAATATTAATAAATAAACATCTAATTAAGGGGTCTCAAACCGACCCGCAAGACGATATTTTGCGGCCCGCTACATGACAGAAAAGTTTAGTGTAAATGCGCCGGCCCGTTTCCCCCATTCTTATATCTAATAACGTGACTCTCTGCGACGGTTTCAGTCGAATCTCACCGACTAATCTAATTCAGATTTTTTTTTAATGACTCTATATATTTTTGTATGCCAGGTCTCTGGCAACAGTGAGTAGCTCTTGAGATCCCTTAATTATTTCATTGCTATTTATAAAGGTTGACCAGATTGTAACAGTTGTAATCGCTCTTTTGTGGATTACTTGATGCGGCCCACTCTCATCAGACACTACCTCCTGCGCGGCCCCCCCTCCATAATTTGAATTTGAGATCCTTGATCTAATGAATACTTTGGATTGTATTATTTTAATATAAAAGTAATTTAAAGTGCTTTACAATTTGTTCAAATTTGTATGGTAGGAGAAAATTTGGCAAAAATTGGGGAGGGGGGGAGGAGGGGAAATTAATGCAAAATATTATTTTTTTAAACCGGGTCTCTAAAAAATATGGTTCTAAAAGATCACTTAATTTGTTTTTAAAGATCGTTTAGTTGGTTGTTATTGATCGGTTAGTTTGTTCTTAAAGATCGGTGAGTTTGTTCATAAAGATCGCTTAGATTGTTCTAAAATATCGCTTAGTTTCATCTTAAAGATCGCTTAATTTGTTCTTAAAGATCACTTAGTTTGTTGTTAAAGACCGTTTAGTTTGTTCTTAAAGATCGCTTAGTTTGTTGTTAAAGATCGCTTAGTTTGTTGTTAAAGATCGTTTAGTTTGTTGTTAAAGATCGTTTAGTTTGTTGTTAAAGATCGTTTAGTTTGTTGTTAAAGATCGCTTAGTTTGTTGTTAAAGATCGCTTAGTTTGTTGTTAAAGATCGCTTAGTTTGTTGTTAAAGATCGTTTAGTTTGTTGTAAAAGATCGCTTAGTTTGTTGTTAAAGATCGTCCAGTTTTTGTTAATGATCTCTTTATTTTTTTCTTAAAGATCGGTTAGTTTGTTCATAAAGATCGCCTGGTTTGTTGTTAAAGATCGTTTAGTTTGTTCTTAAAGATCGCATTAGTTTGTGTTAAAGATCGTCTAGTTTTTTTTCATGATAGCTTTATTTGTGCTTAAAGATCGTTTATTTTGTTCATAAAGATCGCTTAGTTTGTTGTAAATTTGCTTAGTTTTTTTATAAAGATCGCTTAGCTTGTACTTAAAGATAATTTATTTTGTTCCTTAAGATCAATTAGTTTGTTCTTAAACATCTTTCAGTTTGTTCCTAAAGAGCACTTAGTCTTCTGTTTAAGATCGCTTAGTTTATTCTTATAAATAATTAAAGATCATTTGTTTTGTTCTTAAAGATCATTTAGTTCGGTCTTAAAAATCGTTTAGTTTGTTATTAAAGATCGCTTAGATTGTTCTTAAAGATCGCTTAGTTTGTTTTAATGATCGCTTAGTTTGTTTTAAAGATCGCTTAATTTGTTCTTAAATGTCGCTTAGTTTGTTTTTAAATATCACTTTTGCTAAGTATTAAATGACCGAAAACCTGAGTCACTTTCGGCCGGATGGCCGAAAGTCTAAGTCAATATCGGCCGAAACCGAAGAAAAACCGAAAGTTAACTTTTCTCTTTCGGCCGAAACCGAAATTAAGCCGAAAACTAACTTTCCAGTTTCGGCCGAAACCGAAAATTGTCCGAAAGTGATAAAATGGCCATTTTCGGCGCCGAAACAGAAGCCGAAGGCAAAATTCGGTCGGCCTTTAGTAAGAATTTTAATAGAGGTTGTCATTACTGATTTGGTATCTTTTTGCCAAAATATATTAATCACTGCAATACCACATTTTTTATATTAACAGCCAAATGTACCCGTATTTCATAATTATGAAATGTTAATATTTATAAATTTATTTGATTGACAGATGTGGTATTGAAATTTTGTTTGAGACATTACCATTTTTTCAACTTTTATTGAGATATCATAACATGGACACATAATTAACAAGTAGAGTATGTGGACATGAGTTCAAATCCCACTTCTGTAAATATTGCAAGATTGCAAATATTGTAAATACATAGGATGTGTGTTATTATTAATGAAATATTAACAAGAATTTATGAGCATTTTAGATGAATCACTTTACCAAGTACATAGCCATGTGAGAAATCATCTTTTCCATTGATTGATTTAACAAATATTTAATGATGACAATTTTTTTAGTTTATTGGATGATGTACCATATTTTCAACATGTATTTTTTGCCAAAAATTTTGTTGCACAATATTTTTTCAGATGCGTGGGGCATGTAACAGACCATGTTTGCACACGAAACCATTTAGTCAGAGAGGTGGCATAATTTGAATGTTGAACTATGTTAACGTGTATTTTTCACGGGGAAAGAGAGTAAATTATGTTTTTTGAAAAGCGGAAGTGAGCCGCACGTTTTTGTTGAGTGATCAGGAGCAGTACATCGGATGTCGTAGTTAAGTGAGGACGTGGTTGTTTTTCTGAGAGGTGAATACTGTGGAGAGTTTGGACCACGACCGACTGATCAAAGCGCCGTGCGCGTCAGATCTTACTGCAGGGTACCGGCCATCTGACCAGGGTATTTCCCTGGGACGACTGGTTGGTAACCTGGTGGCGACAGGGGTGGGGAGGACGGACTGATCAAAGGGGCGGGCGCGTCAGATTACAGACCTGGGAAAGAAACTCTATGGACCAGGGACTTATAAATAGGGACCTGGACAGGACTGAAAGAGAACAGAGGAGCAGACGGACAGATAAGCGGACATAAGAGAAAGAGCTCCGACGGTAGAAGAAGAGGGCAGTCAGAGTTGCGAGATGAGAGAAAGTATAAGCGATGTGTCAGCCTAATAAAGAACACGATTTTAATCATCAAATGTTATCGCCTGAGTTGTTTCCTTAGTGAATACCAGATATAGATGAAGGTTAGCAGAGAGCAGCAAGGTTTCTTTACAATACCATGGAATATTATATATATATACATATGTGAAATAATTGCATTGCAGATGTTATTAACTGGATTTTCGTGCAAGGATTCTTCTTAATATTATTATTGTAAAAGATGACTTAATAAAGTACTGTGAGTTTAATTGGAAATTAATATACTTCTTTGTGTGACTGGCTAAGTGAGTGAAGGAATAGAAGAAGTATTAATCTATACAAGCCGGCATCCTGAATCATCAATATAGAAGCTGTTAACCATGCTACTGACACAAAACCCTAATAAATAGCATGTCAGAAGCATGTGTTACAGCTAACAAGACACATGAAAATACAAGAAACAGAGTACAGTAAAAAAAATATAAAAAAACTTTGAGTTCTCCTTTGTTGTTGCCGGAATTAGGGTATAGAAGGCTTAAAATAGCTACTCGACTTAAGATTCATTTCTACAAACACTAAATATGTCAAATGTGTTTTTTTATGCAGTAGAACTCAATGTGACCATACCCAGGCCTCACAAGATGACGTGGCAAAGTCACGCGTCACTACACCAGCCTCAGGGTACTGTCTCCAAGCTGATTGCCTCGGGAACCTTATCAGTTCAGTGGTTCAGTGCAATTATAAAGGGTATACTAGCTGGAAGAAAGTTGTACAATAATCTCATTCGTCTGCTGATGTTTACCCAAGGTTGTAACAGAACCATGCAAGGTATTTATAGGAAAAAAGAGTTTTCTACTCAGATAAACATGTTAAATGGTGCCTAATTAAAAGAAGAAAAAAATATGTTTGTAAAATAAATTTATAACCAATATTTATTTTTTAAAATTATTTCATCTTTTAAAAAAAAAAAAAATTAGTCTAAAAAAAATTGTAGATTAGTATTCTTTTATCAGCACATGTTGTATGATCTGTTTTCACATTTTATCTAAAAAGAATGAATGTATTAAATATTGGCTCAAAGCAACCACACAGTCAACTACACAAGAAACGACGAAGACAACAGATCCAGTACCTACAACAGGAACTACGACAACAACTAAATCATCAACTACAACAGCAACTACGACAACAAGTGAACCATCAACTACAACAGAAACTACGACAACAACTGAACCGTCAACTACAACAGAAACAACGACAACAAGTGAAAAATCAACTACAACAGAAACTACGACAACAAATGAACCATCAACTACAACTGCAACTAAAACAACAAGTCAACCATCAACTACAACTGCATCTACGACAAAAAGTGAACCATCAACTACAACAGAAACTACGACAACAATCGAACCATCAACTACCACAGAAACTACGACAACAAGTGAAACATCAACTACCACAGAAACTACGAAAACAACTGAACCATCAACTACAACAGAAACTACGACAACAATTGAACCATCAACTACCACAGAAACTACGACAACAAGTGAAACATCAACTACCACAGAAACTACGACAACAAATGAACCATATACTACAACAGAAACTACGACAACAACTGAACCATCAACTGCAACAGAAACAACGACAACAAATGAAAAATCAACTTCAACAGAAACTACGACAACAACTGAACCATCAACTACAAAAGAAATTACGACAACAACTGAACCATCAACTACAACTGCAACTACGACAACAACTGAACCATCAACTACAACTGCAACTACGACAGGAAGTGAACCATCAACTACCACAAAAACTACGACAACAAGTGAACCATCAACTACAACAGAAACTACGACAACAACTGAACCATCAACTAAAACTGCAAATACGACAAAAATTGAGCCATCAAATACCACAGAAACTACGACAACAACTGAACCATCAACTACAACAGAAACTACGACGACAACTGAAGCATCAACTACAATTGCAACTACGACAACAAGTGAACCATCAACTACAACTGCAACTACGACAACAAGTGAACCATCAACTACAACTGCAATTACGACAACAAGTGAACCATCAACTACAACTGCAACTACGACAACAATTGAACCATCAACTACAACAGAAACTACGACAAAAACTGAACCATCAAGTACAACTGCAACTACGACATCAATTGGACCATCAACTACCACAGAAACTACGACAACAAGTGAAACATCAACTACAAACGAAACTACGACAACAAGTGAATCATCAACTACAACTGCAACTACGACAACAAGTGAACCATCAACTACCACAGAAACTACGACAACAACTGAACCATCAACTACAACAGAAACTACGATAACAACTGAACCATCAACTACAACAGAAACTACAACAACTGAATCATCAACTACAACAGAAACTACGACAACAAGTGAACCATCAACTACCACAGAAACTACGAAAAAAAGTGAACCATCAACTACAACAGAAACTACGAAAACAACTGAATCATCAACTACAAATGCAACTACGACAACAAGTGAACCATCAACTACCACAGAAACTAGGACAACAAGTGAACCATCAACTACAACAGAAACTACGATAACAACTGAACCATCAACTACAACTGCAACTACAACAACAAGTCAACCATTAAATACAACTGCATCTACGACAAAGAGTGAACCATCAACTACAACAGAAACTACGACAACAACTGAACCATCAAATACAAATGCAACTACGACAAGAAATGAACCATCAACTACCACAGAAACTACAACAACAGGTGAACCATCAACTACAATTGCAACTACGACAAAAACTGAACCATCAACTACAACTGCAACTATAACAACAACTGAACCATCAACTACAACAAAAACTACGACAACAACTGAACCATCAACTACAACAGAAACTACGACAACAAGTGAACCATCAACTACCACAGACACTACAACAACTGAAACATCAACTACAAGTACAACTACGACAACAAGTGAACCATCAACTACAACTGCAATTACGACAACAATTGAACCATCAACTACAACAGAAACTACAACAAAAACTGAACAATCAACTACAACTGCAAGTACGACAACAATTGAACCATCAACTACCACAGAAACTACGACAACAAGTGAACCATCAACTACAAACGAAACTACGGCAACAACTGAACCATCAACTACAAATGCAACTACACCTAGAAGTGAACCATCAACTACAACAGAAACTACAACAACAAGTGAACCATCAACTACAACCGAAACTATGACAAAAACTGAACCATCAACTACAACTGCCACTACGACAAAAAATGAACCATCACCTACAACAGAAACTACGACAACAACTGAACCATCAACGACAACAGAAACTACTACAACAACTGACCCATCAACTACAACAGAAACTACGACAACAACTGAAGCATCAAATACAATTGCAACAAAGACAACAATTGAACCATCAACTACAACAGAAAATACGACAACAACTGAACCATCAACTACAACAGAAACTACGACAACAACTGAAGCATCAACTACAATTGCAACTGCGACAACAAGTGAACCATCAACTACAACAGAAACTACGACAACAACTGAACCATTAACTACAACAGAAACTACGACAACAACTGAACCATCAACTACAACTGCAACTACGACAACAAATAAACCATCAACTACCACAGAAACTACGACAACAAGTGAACCATCAACTAAAATAGAAACTACGACAACAAGTGAACCATCAACAACCACAGACACTACGACAACAACTGAAACATCAACTACAACTGCAACTAAAACAACAAATGATCCATCAACTACAACTGCAACTACGACAACAATTGAACCCTCAACTACAACAGAAACTACGACAAAAACTGAACCTTCAACTACAACTGCAACTACGACAACAAGTGAACCATCAACTACCACAGAAACTACGACAACAACTGAACCATCAACTACAACAGAAACTACGACAACAACTGAATCATCAACTACAACAGAAAATACAACAACTGAACCATCAACTACAAACGAAACTACGACAACAAGTGAACAATCAACTACCACAGAAACAACGACAACAAGTGAAACATCAACTACAAACGAAACTACGACAACAAGTCAACCATCAACTACAACTGCATCTACGACAAAGAGTGAACCATCAACTACAACAGAAACTACGACAACAACTGAACCATCAACTACAAATGCAACTACGAATAGAAGTGAACAATCAACTACCACAGAAACTACAACAACAGGTGAACCATCAACTACAACAGAAACTACGACAAAAACTGAACCATCAACTACAACTGCAACTACGACAACAAATGAACCATCAACTACAATAGAAACTACGACAACAAGTGATCCATCAACTACAACTGCAACTACGACAACAATTGAACCCTCAACTACAACAGAAACTACGACAAAAACTGAACCATCAAATACAACTGCAAATACGACAACAAGTGAACCATCAACTACCACAGAAACTACGACAAAAACTGAACCATCAACTACAACAGAAACTACGACAACAACTGAATCATCAAGTACAACAGAAACTACAACAAGTGAACCATCAACTACAACAGAAACTACGACAACAAGTGAACCATCAACTACAACAGAAACTACGACAACAACTGAACCATCAACTACAACTGCAACTACAACAACAAGTCAACCATCAACTACAACTGCATATACGACAAAGAGTGAACCATCAACTACAACAGAAACTACGACAACAATTGAACCATCAACTACCACAGAAACTACGACAACAAGTGAAACATCAACTACCACAGAAACTATGACAACAACTGAACCATCAACTACAAAAGAAACAACGACAAAAATTGAACCATCAACTACCACAGAAACTACGACAACAAGTGAAACATCAACTACCACAGAAACTACGACAAAGAGTGAACCATATACTACAACAGAAACTACGACAACAACTGAACCATCAACTACAAATGCAACTACGACAAGAAGTGAACCATCAACTACCACAGAAACTACAAAAACAGGTGAACAATCAACTACAACAGAAACTACGACAAAAACTGAACCATCAACTACAACTGCAACTACGACAACAAGTGAACCATCACCTACAACAGAAACTACGACAACAACTGAACCATCAACTACAACAGAAACTACGACAACAACTGAATCATCAACTACAATTGCAAATACGACAACAGGTGAACCATCAACTACAACAGAAACTATGACAACCACTGAACCATTAACTACAACTGCAACATCGACAACAACTGAACCATCAACTACCACAGAAACTACGACAACAAGTGAACCATCAACTACAACAGAAACTACGACAACAACTGAACCATCAACTACAACTGCAACTACGACAAGTGAACCATCAACTACAACTGCAACTACGACAACAAGTGAACCATCAACTACCACAGAAACTACGACAACAACTGAACCATCAACGACAACAGAAACTACGACAACAACTGACCCATCAACTACAACAGAAACTACGACAACAACTGAAGCATCAACTACAATTGCAACTTCGACAACAGGTGAACCATCAACTGCAACAGAAACTACGACAACAACTGAACCATCAACTACAACAGAAACTACGACAACAACTGAACCATCAACTACAACTGCAACTACGACAACAAGTGAACCATCAACTACAACTGCAACTACGACAACAATTGAACCCTCAACTACAACAGAAACTACGACAACAAGTGAACCATCAACTACAAAATCAACTACGACAACAATTGAACCATCAACTACCACAGAAACTACGACAACAAGTGAAACATCAACTACAAAAGAAACTACGACAACAACTGAATCATCAACTACAACAGAAACTACAACAACTGACCCATCAACTACAACTGCAACTACGACAACAAGTGAACCATCAACTACCACAGAAACTACGACAACAATTAAACCATCAACTACAACAGAAACTACGACAACAAGTGAAACATCAACTACAACCGCATCTACGACAGCAACTGAAAAATCAACTACAACTGCATCTACAACAACAACGGAACCATCAACTACAACTGCAACTACGACAAGTGGACCATCAACTACGACAGGTATAACGACAACAACCTCATCATCAAACCTCTTAAATTTGTAGGTATTTTCACCAAGCAATATCGATTTTTTTCCCCAATACCACTAGTTGGTAAAATATGTTGAATTTATCTTAACCCTTCTAAGTAGAAATATTATTTAATTTACCCTGCAACGATATAATAGCATAATATTTAATTTGAACCGTACCCATTAATAAGTTCACATCAAGTAGACTATCTCCTCATGTCGTACACATAGCGCCACCTGCTGCTGTTAATCTCAATGTGATCTACTTCTTTTACCCAGCAACCATTGCGCCGACTCCTGACTACGATCAGTGTCGAAAAGACGCCGTGGCTGACGTCATCCTCTTGCTGGACTCTTCTAAAAGTGTTGGCTCACAGAACTGGAAGACCCTCCTAAATTTTGCCTCGCAGCTCACACAAAATTTCCTGCTCGGACCTTCTAATGTTCGGTTCGCTGCGATGACCTACAGCTTCGCCCCAGTCAAGCTGTTTGACCTTATAACCTATTCGGACTATGCCTCAATAGATAAGGTCAGATTTATATAACAATGCTAATCAGTCTCTCCAGGATAAAACCGAAATCGTAGAAAACCCAATCGGTCTGGCATGTACACAAGTGCGCTAATTGTATACATGTTTGGTCAAATTTTAAGCCCAAATCCCATTGCTCGATATTACATTTTATGAACGATTGATAACAAACAAGTCTGGATTTTCTGTTACTTGATCTAGTCGCTGAATCCAATAAGAAGTTGTTGTTTTTTTTCTCTTGATCTAGTCGCTGAAAGGAGCTAAATTCCTGAATTCCCCGACGATGACGTACAAAGCCTACGAAAATATCAGAAACAACGCCATGTTTGATGCAAAAGTGGGTGGAAGACCATTCGCACCTGACTTTATCGTCATATTTATTCACGGCGGATCAGATAGTCCTACCAGGAGTAAGTTGGTTCTTGTTATTATTGGCAAAAAAAACAACAACTTTATTTGTTTTTTTTTAAATAAATGAAAGACTTTCATTGTCTTAGTTGTTTATATCGGATATTAAATGAGAGACAAAATTCCCCAGGTGATGACCAGCAGACAAAAGATTGATTTTTACAAGGAGTAAACAGTTTGATTTTGTACGCTACAAATTTTCAGTGAATTTTTACTTTATCATTCAAATTATAAAGCTAAAAAAAAACAACTATTAAATGTTTAATCGTTTGTTTTTTTACTGTTACGGGAAAAGCTAAATTAAATCCCCTGAACAAGATCGTACAGAAAAAATGTAGAATTCTGGAGACTAATAAGATGACGTCAGTTCTAATGTCTTAATTGCTTTTTTATTTCTCTCGATGTTCTGGACTTTTGCAGCCATTAAAGCAGGACAGGCGCTCCGGAGCGATGGTGTGAGAATCATCGGTGTTGGGATAAGTCAAGAGGCTCCAGTTGGTGAACTCATGGCCATAGCCAAAAGTCAGGACGATGTTATCGTGGCCAGTGGCTATGATAGTTTGAAGGAAATCGAGACAAAAATAGTGAGGAGAATATGTCAAGGTGAGAGTTCTACAGGTTGGACCATGAAAAGATTGAACAGCTTCCGGACAAATTATGTCAAAGTGCATTATCCAATGGTTTATATTCTTTTACCTTCATGTTTTATCACCTGCTTGTTGAAATGTCCTATGATAGAGATCTCATATGACAGATATCTCATATGCAGAGATGTCCTATAACAGAGATGTCACTATGATCGAGATATCCTATGATAGAGATGTCCTGTGATAGAGATGTCCTATAATAGAGATGTCCTATGATAGTGATGCCCTAGTGTAAGGATTTACAATGATAGAGATGTCATGTGATAGGGATGTCATAATATAAAAATGCCATGTGACAAAGATGCCCTATGACAGAGATGTCCTATGATAGAGATGTCATATGGTAGGGATGTCATAATATAGAGATGTAATTATGATATAATGTTCATATGATAGAGATGTATTATGATAGAGATGTTCCAGTGTAAACATATACTAATGATACTAACGTACTAGCATATATGTCCTATGATAGATACATCTTTTTAGATGTAGAATTTTTTCGAAGAATTATTGTGGATAAGAAAAGAAACTTAATAATTTCCACATTTTTTTTCCCCCTAAGGAGATATAGGAACTGTGTCAAACTAGTATGATTGTTGCAGTCGCTAACCCTGGAGGTTGACCAATGCCATGCGATCTTCAAATATGTTTCCATCTATAAGGAAACTATTGCACAGATTAACCATACATGCTGTACAGATTATTAAACTTTATGTTTGGTACAGAATGTGGCTTGTTCTGATTTTTACTTAAGTGTGTCTGTGTTTCTTATTTGTGAAATGCTGCTAGGTCAGGATGAACTATTTCCACTCCTCGAATTACGCAAGTGTTAAAGGACGAACAGTTAAATAAAAAATGTACTTTAACACGAAGTCATGAATAAATTATAACAATTAAGTACAATGATATTATGCACTATTTTATTGTTCTAATGATTTTGAAAAGACTTCTCGGTACGTATGAATATCGAAATATGTTAATTTTAGAAAGGCGCTTCACCAATATTTGGAGTGCAAGCAATGAGTGTATATTATAAAACTGGCCTTTCCATCCATCCTTGTAGCGCTACAGCCAATAGAAGGCTTTGGCCTGCCTCGCCACATAACCTCCACTCAGACCTAACCGCTGCTTTTCTTTTCCATGCTTGGGTTCCCAGTTGCTGCTGAAGGTCCCTCTCCACATCATCCATACATCTAGGTCTAGGTCTTTTAGCCGTTTCCTTCCAGGTTTTTTGGTGTGACACCTTCTTCATTCATTTCTTTTTAAGTGTCCAGCATAAAGTAGCCTTCCCATTTTTTTTATTTCTGTTACTAGTGTTGGATGCTGATTTAGACTACACAGTTACTGGTTGCTTCGTATTCTCCATCCATATTCATCCTTTGCTCTTTCGTATATTTTCCGGAAACTTTTCTCACCTATGTGATTAAATAGGCTTTTTGTTAGGGTCCAATTTTTACTTGCGTATGTTACAACTGGTCTGATTAAAATGTTATATTTAGTTTTCTTAGGTTTTCTTGTAATGTTTTTATTTTTGATTATTTTCTGACTACTGAAGTATACCCTGGTTCCATTCAATAGTCTTTATTTTATTTCTATTAGTGTTTCATTTCTTTTATTTATTGAGTATACTACGTATTTAAAAATAATTTAGTTTTTCAAAAGTATGGTTTCAAATGTCAATAGTTTCATCCGTCATTTCTTCTCTTCTCTTAAACATAGTCATGTATTTCGTTTTTTTTTTGTTTTTGTTTTTTTTTTGGTTGTTAACTTCCAATCTCGATTGTAGTGATGCGTATTATAATTCAAATAAATGTTTTTTGATATATCTTTACTACTTTTCCCTTTTCCTCAGAATATAAAATAAACTGAAGGGGTCGGTTGAAGAGATTGCCTATTGTTTGTGGATCTTTGGTTTCCCTCAGAAAGTATCCTGTCGTTGCTCCTCGTGTGTCAATATGTATGCTTCTTATAACTCTCTCTAACATTAGGTTAAATAGCATACAAAGCAATGAGTCTCCTCGTGTTGGCCATCGTCTGTTCCGAAATTCCCTTGAATATTCACCCTGAACATTGTGTGGCAGTGTATGCCCCAACCCACTATTTGACCCGTTACGTAAACCATGTCTGGCGCCCAACTCAAGGCCGCGCGGTGTGTAGTAGCACTGGCGCGGTGCGTAACAGGTATCCCTTTTCACCTTCCCCCCCCCCCCCCCCGGACGGTCACTATACGACCGGCGCATAGGGAGGAAATAATAAAATACCACGATGTGCGCATTGGTTAGAAATTCAATAATTTATTTATCAGGAACCCTAGCGTATTAAGTTATACATTACATCTAGTTAAGACGGGGATTTTATTCACTATACCTTAGCATATTTACAAGTTTCCATCGTTGGAGGATATTTTAATATTTAGTCATTAAAGGAGTTTTCGCCTTCATTTATAGTGGTCCCCATCCCCTTCTAGTTAAAATATCTTAAAAACTATTTAAGTCATAAAAATATAAAATAGCATCTTAGATAGCTAAGACAAAACTGCACAGATTACATATAAGTCGTTAGGGATATGGATAAAGATTTTAATTATTACGCGGGATTAGTCCCCAGAATTAGTCATTTTACCCCAGGAAACTGGCCAGAAGGCAAAACTTAGACCGACTCGGTTTAGGTGTGACGTAGGGGCTCTCTGATAGGTCCGCGCGCGGTTTTAAAAAGGGGAGCACACGAGGTAGGGGTCATTTCGAGCTTTGGTCAGCATACCCGCAGTGTGCCTTTGTTCAGTGCGGCCCATTGGAACGCTCTGTAAGTAGAGACAAATACGCCATTTTTATTTCTTTGTGGTTAGGAACTTGTTGAGTGTTAGCATTGGAAGATTTCTGTTCAGAACCAGGATAAAGTGTAGAATAACCTACAGCGTGTAGACTTATGCTCAGGCTATTTTAAAGGTTAACATACAACCGGTAAATAAATTATTTAATAGGATTAATAAATAGATACCAGTGACCAGGGTTTGTGCGTAACAAATAACTGCATATCGTTCTGGGTACTCATACTGCAATGCGCTTATAAAATAAGCTATTGATACAACAGTATACAACCAGCGAGTGTCCGTCAAATATGTGTAATAGGCTAACTTTCCTGCCGTGTGCTAAATTCTCACATAGGAAATAGTGCAAGCTTATAAAATAAGCTATTGATACAACAGTATACAACCAGCGAGTGTCCGTCAAATATGTGTAATAGGCTAACTTTCCTGCCGTGTGCTAAATTCTCACATAGGAAATAGTGCATGTGTGAGGATCACATCCCATATAATATAATTATGATTCATTCTGCAATCTGCTGTTGTCTTAACAAGACACAGCGATGGACAGATACAAGTATCAAGCCAACGGTGGTCATACTTAATACCGTTGTATTTACTGTCCCGCTATGTGTGCCTCTTACATAGACACCATACCTGGATGGCATACTATTATAACTTCAAGATCTTTAAAGTTTATGTTAGCCCTCACATCGCACTCTGGTTCTGTGTGTAGCATTAACACTGTGCACGTGTTTCAAATTAAACACTGCACGTGGTTTCTTTTATAGTTAAAACATTCGTAGTACAAGATAATTATCTTTGCCATGTGTATGAACCAATACTACGTACATATCATTTATCATGCTTTCTAATTAAGTATATGTTGTCGCCACGTGTAATTACGTGGTTATGTAACATGTTTATTATTAGCTATGTTAGTCAGGACATTGTTAACCTGTACTATTTGTTTATTTTCAGATATTGTCCTTTTTCTTTTCCTTTTTCTTTCTCTTTTTCTTTCTCTTCTTCTTTCCCTTCTTCTTGTTTTCATCATAGGAGAGCATTAATTAAAAAGCTATAGTCCTCAAGACCTGATTGTTTTATTGATTTTATTTTAAAACTGTAAGCTACGTCATCCACTCGGCTACAATTGATTTTTCTTTTTAAGTCGTTTACTGTTATATGTATGAGTCTTGTCGGTTTGTTTGGGTATGCCAAACTCTTGCAGAGTCACAATTAGATATTTTGTTTTGATGCTGTAATAGGTTATTTTATAGTCCAAATAGAAATGAAGTACTAGAATATTAAATTTGTAACATTTCTCTAATACGCAACTGATGGTAAAAATCAGATCAGTTTTTTTTTTTCTGAATCCCCATTGGTAGTCACATAGTATTTGTTCAGTTTACGGTTGTATTCTTTTGGCAATTAGGTTTTTTTTTTTCAATATGTTGCCTGTAACATTTAAAAGTGAAAGTCCTCTGTAGTTTGTCCATTGAAGTTTGGAAACTTTCTTTCGTACTGGGGGGATTGATTCTGTTTCCCCTTCTGTTGGACATTTCTCTTGTTGACAAATTTTAGTTATAAGTTTATGTGTCTGAGTGTGTAGTTCTCTTCCTATGATTCAGTCAGTCTCTTCCCTCTCTTTCCTCTAATGCAAACAGTGTCTACTCTCTGCTTGTAAAATCAAAAGCTTAAATTATCGCTGCAGTTATTTTTCAGAAGTTGCTGACACGCTTCAATCGTTGTACCTCCCACCACATCGCATTGCTGATTGAATCCCTCAATAATTTCCCTCCTGTCATGCTGACAAATGTCACCCGTGTGGTCCGGGAGAATGCTCCCCTTTGGGCTACAACTCCGCCCTGAAGCAATCTGACGGTGACCAACTGGACAAATATTTCTCGACACACTCAGATGAAAAAACTTACAACCCAGCAAAGCAAACTGTGACGTCAATGTTCACAGCCAAAGTCTTCCAAAAAGGCAGATACTTTTCTTGAAATTCTGTGGACGCGATTGTTTTTAATTGATAAATTGCACACAGTCTTGTTGAGCAATACTTAAGATATAAAATTTACGATGAAGACTGAGACGTTCTAATCATTTTTTTAAAATCTGATCTGGTCCACGAAGAAGTCCAGTTCCAGCGTCTGCCATCCAAATAGATCGATCGTTATATATTCCGTCACTTATGACCTAATAAAAATCACATTTATGATTTAATGATTACTCAATTTAAAAAAAAAATAATTGTTCTTGTGCAAAAACTTTAACAAAATTTAACTACATACTTCTATGTGAGCTAGACTCTATGTCAGGTTTTGTTTTATATTGTCGACGCTCTCCGCAGTTCCAAGTTCAGTTGTTTCATTTTATAGTGTCAGCAGAGTTACTTGGTGCTTTAGTAACAACATTTACGACATGTTTACATTTTCGTTGCTTGTGAACTATTTCGGCACTTGTGTGAGTAAAACAGGATTCATCAATTAATTTTCTATTTCTAATCTTTTTTGCGTTTTAAATAGTGCTATGTCGATGACGCGTTTACGTCATCTTTCCCCGTGCATGAACTTTACCTGACCCCAATTTCAGCACCGCGACACGGATGTTGTTTAATTATAAATAGCCTCCCTTGACTTCTACAAATAGAAACAGTCTATATTCTGTATAATTAGAATTCTGTATAAATATCGAAACTGATCGAGATAGGAATACAATGTATAAGCCCGTTCTAGAAATGTCTCTGAAACAGACTATATATACGCCAATGGAGATTTAGCCGATAGCGATTTGCTACTACGATACGATACAAAGATTTGTTTATTAATATTTACCGTGTGAGTTTATGTTTCTTTTTCAACATTGTACCGGTACAAGTCATCACTGTACTGTAAGTCAGCATTAGTTTTTATTCTTTTTATTTTGTTATTTTAAAAAAATTAAAATAAACTTAATAAATCAGTATTTGTATATAGCCCTAGTTTGGGTATCTTTTCTTTATTATTGTTTATAATTTAAGGAATCGTCCTTTTGTTATGTACTGTTTTTCAACGAGACATATAGTCAAATAAGAGGTTAAATTATATGCACTTATAACGGTACGTAGCAATATGCATACCTTTTGTTTTATTAACCTTTAATTCATTGTTGCTGGGTGACCGAGTGGTCTAAACTGAGCAAATCTAAAGTTGATGGTCTGGAATTCAATCCCCACCAATTCCCAGTCAAGCAAACGCATCACCAGCACCCCGGGTGGATGGGACTCGTTAACAATGAATGGCAACTCATCTAAGAGAAGGAAACCTTCAATTCAAACCCGGAGAAGGCGTCCCGTAGGCGGACAACATTGGTGCAATGAAACAACTCCACACAAAAAAAATCGTTTATAAATATAATATCTAGCAATTGGGGATGGGTGGGTGGGTGCAGGGACGTCACGTTGATTCTTAGTTTTCGCCACATGACGTCATTGCTTGTTTATTTAATTTTTATGCAGATCATTCCCCTTTGTTGATTTTATTGTTGGAGGAAGTGCTGATGACATGTTTTGTATTATTATTTTGATTGTTTGATCATTTATAATTTTCAATTATCATTGGTTGGCTGATTATCATATTTTATTTGCGCCACCATCTTTTCAACATATTAGCCCAATGCCGGCTGTTGTGCTCTATTCAGCGCTCTATTCATTTGTGCATGTTATTTTCTTTGGAACCTGAAATAAAGTGTGTAAAATTGTATTTGATGAAACTGTAAGTTTGGTTTTAATTATTTCATATTTTTTAAAGTATTTTTGGCCATTTTTTTGTTGTTGGTTTTTTGTTCATTTTCATACTTTTATGGCTACTGCCAACTCCATGTGTTATTTCTTATGGCTTTAGGCTTTGGGGAGGGGTTCTGGGGAGGGTATTTAAAGAGGGGGAGGTGGGGACTAAACTGAAGAAGAAATTTAGTTAAATATTGAGGACGATGCCCGGGGTTTCCTATCATGGCCGTCCTCTTAGTTGACGCTCCAAGTGAAGTCACGTGAAGTGTAAACCAAGATGTCGGCCAAAATGTAGTGCAAAACACGTTATGAAACGACACGGCAGGGGAAACCCCTGCCCAGAGCTCTCCCCCACTTTAAATAACGAAATCAGAAACCCCTCCCCAATGTAAAAAAAAAAAAAAAAAAAAAAAAAGCAGATCAAAAAACCTAACTCAAAGCCTAAAAAAAAAAAAAAAAACCCCCCCCCCCCCCCCCCCAAAAAAAAAATGGCGAAAAAGAAGCCAAAAATAATTCTAAACAAAGAAATAATGAAAACACAACTTACAGTTTCATGAAATATACTTTTACACACTTTATTGCAGGTTTCAAATTTAAAAAATATGTACAAATGATTGGAGCACAACTGCCGGCATTAGGCCGACATGTTGAAAAGATGGTGGTGCAAATAAAAAATGATAATTAGCCAAACAATGATAATTTAAAATTATAAATAATCAACCAATTAAAATTTTAATACAATACACGTCATCAGCACTTCCTCCGACAATCAAATAAACAAAGGGGAATGACTCTTGCACAAAAATGGAATAAACACGATAATGCCACCGTGGGCTACGGTTCTCAGGAATAGCCGAAATTTACAAATCAAATTGTACATGCAAAAATAGCGAATTTCAAACCTACCGCCGCCGGACACCCAGAGCAACATCAAAGAAGACGACGTTGAATCACTCCTTTCTATACACGCATAATTTTAAATAAAAGAAAATTAATTTCTCTACTCTTCTCCCCTCCCCAGATAATTTGTTTCTGAATTTGGTATTTAAAGTCGGGGAGGGGTCTGGGGAGGTGTCTCCGCCTCCCAAGTCGTTTCATAACGTGTTTTGCAATAATTTTTGGCCGCCATCTTGGTTGACACTTCACGTGACATCACGTGATGTGTCAACCAAGATGGCGGCCATGATGGGGAACCCCCGGGGGCGATCTCTCGTTATTTACCGGACGTCATAAATCCTTTGTGTCAATTTTTTTTACTATTTTATGTTATATTGATATTTTAATATCCACCCACTTTTACACATCATTTTATTACATAAACTATTTCAGACAAAAAACAAAAGATAATATGACGCACCAAACCGCACTTGCGATATTTTCACGAATCTCATTTAGGCGCAAACAAAGCCTATTTTCATTTTGTGAAATAGTGGCAACCTATTTCCTTCATCTGCCCTTAATAAAAAAAAAAAAACAAGAAAAACTAATTTTTTTTTATGGTGTATGGTTTTGGGGGTGCGGCTGGAAATTTGAAAGAATGTGTTACTATCGGCAACGTGTTCGTGTGCCAAGTTTCAGTTCGATAGGTTGACGGTAAGTGGTTCAGTTAGTCGTCCAAAAATATGTTACTCGTCTCTGTTAACGCGTGTGAAAAATGTTTCAGTTCCTGATCTTCTAACAAATCATGGCTTGTTCTGTTAGGTCGTTTTCAACTTTCGACCTACTGAAGGAGGGTATTGTGAACGACAGAGAAGTCTTACACTGTGTCTTATAAGTTGACGAATGTCAAATATAAGTTTGGCCTAATGTCAAATTATTAGCTTTAGCTATTGTCCAATATTTGGTTGCGTCGTCTAGTGTGCTGTGATTCGCAGCATGTCATGCTACCGGATGTCTGGCTGGTACTAGAGTGCTTCAGTGACAGATGCAGCCAGATAGTGTTGACAGATACAACAGTACAAACTAGACTCCAGTGCCAAATTAACAATGTTGAAGAGATTCTTTGCACTATGCATCTGATTCACACTAGTAGGCAAAGTATTGAAAATACCAGAATAATGATTGTCTAATCTACAGGACTAACTCCTGCTCAAAATACTGTCTCTGTATCCAAGACTAGCTCCTGCTTAAAGGACTGTCTCTCTATTCAAGATGAACTCCTACTCAAAGGACTGTCTCTCTATCCAACACTAACTCCTGTTCAAAGGACGGTCTCTCTATCCAAGACTAACTCCTGCTCAAAAGACGATATCTCTATCCGTAAATACCCCAAGGTATAAAATTCAAGCTCTCGACATCCTTCAAATCGTTCTCTCTGATCTCTCGGTAACTCACAGTATTTATACTCACCCATTCTAAAACACTCCCCTTCAACCTTAGGACATGTACTTTCGCTGCATGTAATTTAAGCATCTCACTTGATCTAATTATTATGCGTCGCTTCACCGTTTTTTTTAAAAACCAATCCTCGTACCAGCCCTTCAAATATCCCAAGGGTTCACTTCAGCTCACTGAACCCTATTTATTATGCATCGCTTCATCTCTTTTAAACCAATCAACGCAAGTCCTGGAGTTGTTACAGGGGTTCACAGTCGCTCACGTAACCTAATTATTAAATAACTTCATACATTACTTCTGATTCCATGACCTTGACATCGAAAAGTCTACCATTTTTTTTTTTTTTCTTTACGCAGAGAGCCTTTTTTTTTAAAGTGTGTGTCAAGCACCATGATAACACAGCGACACGCTGGTGACCCTGGATACAATAGATGAGAACCTCGATCCTCTTCACCATCACATACGAAACATCATACGATTAATGTTTGCACCAAGTTGTTTTATTCTTTATTAGCGCTTGCTTGGGTTTTAAAACCTTCAATCGTTGGGTGCTCTGGGGTTTATTTTCAATCAGGAACACTGTGTTTTAAGCTCTTTAAGACGTTCCTCCTATAAATTGCGTGCATTATCCATTTATAGTTCTGATGACGTATATATTTTTTTTTAACAATGCTAGCAGATATTTTGTAAAATGACTCTGACGGGGTTGAAACTTACATTTATTTTATCGGGAAATCGTCTCTATTTTATATATTTTTTTGTGATCCTGATCAACTACCATTTCAACATTGTCCTGAAACATGAGTTATTTAGTCTGGAAAACATTTTTTTTTACATCTTTTCTGCTTAAGCAAAACCCTGGGAAGAAAAAAATAAATAAATAATTTTCCACGGTGCATAGCTCCGACCGCTTCTTTTCCCGGTACCGAAAAGATAGATAAGTTGTGCAGTTGTTTCTGGAAACAGTTTCGTTTTAGCTCATACGTACTTTGTTTGGAAATCATAGCCGATATGTGTGTGTACTAAAATTTGAGGTTAGTAATTGTACTTGATAGCGCGTTAAGTACTATACTCATTTCTCATAAAAACAACATTTGAATAAATATCTTTACATGAAGACGTGAAAAACATCCGACACCAATGACATGGAGATAGCCAGGGATATCTCTCCCCGTTGCTTGGACAGCACCAAGGTCATTTGGTGGAACTCCTGAAATGCCGTTGTTTGGTCAACGGCTGAGCATTAAGGTAACTAGTCTAAAGCAACAAGTCTATAGTAACTAGTCTAAAGCAATACGTCTACAGTAATTTAGTCTACAGCAACAAGTCTACAGTGACTAGTCTAAAGTAACAAGTCTACAGTAACTTAGTCTAAAGCAACATGTCTACAGTGACTAGTCTAAAGTAACAAGTCTACAGTGACTTAGTCTAACGCAAAATGTCTACAGTGACTTAGTCTAAAGTAACAAGTCTACAGTGACTTAGTCTAAAGTAACAAGTCTACAGTGACTTAGTCTAAAGTAACAAGTCCACAGTGACTTAGTCTAAAGTAACAAGTTTACAGTGACTTAGTCTTAAGCAAAAAGTTAACAGTAACTAGTCTAAGGCAACAAGTCTGCAGTGTTTAGTTTAAAGTAAGAAGTCTACAGTAACTAGTCTAAAGCAAAAAGTCGACAGTAACTAGTCTAAAATAACACGTCCACAGTAACTAGGCTAAAGCAACAAGTCTACAGTAACTAGTCTAAAGTAACAAGTCTACAGTAACTAGTCTAAAGTAACAAGTCTACAGAAACTAGTCTAAAGTAACAAGTTTACAGTAACTTAGTCTAGAGCAACAAGTCTACAGTGACTAGTCTAAAGTAACAAGTCTACAGTAACTAGTTTAAAGTAACCAGTCTACAGTAACTTATTCTAAAGCAACATGTCTACAGTGACTAGTTTAAAGTAACAAGTTTACAGTGACTTATTCTAAAGCAACATGTCTACAGTAACTTATTCTAAAGCATCAAGTCTACAGTGACTAGTTTAAAGTAACAAGTCTACAGTAACTGGTCTAAAGTAACACTTCTACAGTAACTAGACTAAAGTAACTTATCTAAAGTGCAAGTCCAAGTCAACCCAAAGACTTCACTTGTTGATCATTTCAATCAAACTGTGTTACTATACGACCGTTAAAACCATTTTTAACACATTTATAGTAATGGCCGAGTCTTTTAGATTGTAGTCTTTAGTTACGGATAGGATTACAAAATTAAAATATCCAACTGGGTGACATTAATCTGTAGCACTTTTTTTAATGACATAAATTATTATATAAATAAAAGGATGTACTAGGATGTACTTCCTAAAATAACTTATTTATATCTTCAAACCGCCATCTTCACTTGCCGCTCATGCGGGTAAATATTTCATTGCATCTAAATAGAATACTTTCAAAGTTGTTATTTGTTATTCCCTTGTGAACTTATTCATTAACGTAAGTATTATGATCTTAAAGCCTGTCACCTAATGCACTCCAAGGGGCTACACTAGATTTTGTGCCACATCAATCTCCAATAACTTAAGGTATTAGCAATCCTGTATTTGTAGAACTGTATTTCTTTTTCCATTAATAAATAAGTATTATTTTTATTTCTTATTCGCACAGTTTATTTCTCTCCAGGGAAAGAATGTCTTACCATGGCTGTGCATTTCTAACCGTGGCTGAGTATTTCTTACCATGGCTGTGTGTTTCTTACCATGGCTGTCCAGTTCTTATCATGGCTGTATACATCTAACCATGGATGTGTATTTCTTACCATGGCTGTGTATTTCTAACCATGGTTGTGTATTTCTTACCATGGTTGTTTTTATCTAACCATGGCTGTGTATTTCTTACCATGGCTGTGTTTTTCTTACCATGGCTGTGCATTTCTAACCGTGGCTGCGTATTTTCTTACCATGGCTGTGTATTTCTTACCATGGCTGTTTATATCTAACCATGGCTGTATATTTCTTACCATGGATGTGCATTTCTAAACGTGTCTGCGTATTTCTTACAATGGCGGTGTATTTCTTACTATGGCCTTTTATATCTAACAATGGCTTTGTATTTCTTACCATGGCTGTTTATATCTAACCATGGCTGTGTATTTCTTACCATGGCTTTATATTTCTCTCCGTGGAAAACAAATGTAGCCAGGTTTGCGTTTTTCTTACGATGGATGTGCAATTCTACCCATGGGTGTGTATATTCTTACCACGGATGTTTACTCCGTACCGAGGGTGTGTATTCCATACCAGACCTCTCCTGATGGTGTCCCGCAAGAAAATGTCTCCAAGGGAGAGGAAATCACAGAGTATATTGTTAGACACGTCGTTGCGGTCAACGCGTGCTCATGGAAAGAGAGACAGTGATTAGATCATTGCCAGGCTGACAAACATGTCGTTGTCATTGTTCACAGACCAGGTGCACGTTTTAAAATGTTTCGATTCATGCGTTTCAAAGTAAACGTACATTAAAACATTTCAGCAAACTATATTAAACAGATGATATGTGAATTCTAAGTCGAAATCTTAAGTATATGAAATAATTCGATCAATTCTTACAATTGTCGATGCTATTTATTGTAAAAATGTTGCTACATGAATTTCGCACTGTAAAGGAAATTAAGGATACATTTTTTTTTTTTAAAGATGGATCATTTATAGTTGAATCAGTGGACGATATGTCGAGTGATGTTTTGGAAAATTACTAAATTAAAGGGCTTGAGGGAATTTTTCATCCTGCTGAAATTGATAATTGTAGAATTGTATCTTGTAATTGATAGCTTTATCAATATATCTGTAAGTGATAGTTGTAGAACTGTATCTGTATTTCCTATTGTTTTCCTAGTACAAACAATCTGATGTGATTGCGCGATGAAACATCTTTCAAGACTAACCTGCCACACTCGTTGGTCGTAATGTATCATTCGGTCCACGCATTAAATAATGATTAAATGCCCAATTCTATAATGATCTCTTCTTAATAACATACGTGCTGCTTTTTTTAAACTACTCGAGTGTTTGTTGACCAGAAACATGATGCTGACGACTGCTCTGTGCTTCACGATTGTTATGACGCTTGTTCCCGGAATTCAACTTTGTAAGTCACAGTTTTCGTAGGGTTATGTTTGTATACTTATGTTTGTCTACTTATATTTTTATACTTATGTTTTTATACTTTTTAATACTTATGTTTTAGTACATATGTTTTAAACTCATGTTTGTATAGGTATGCCTTTATTTCAGGATTGTTTAAAAAATAGTTAGCAATCAAACAACACTGATTGAAAATGCAGTTGGCAATCACACAACATTGATTGAAAATGTAGTTGTCAATTACACAACACAATCTAACGTAAGATTCAACGGCTTATTATTTGTGATGTGGTCGCTTGCCTCAAATTTCATGGGGGTGGTTGTCACAGTACAACAATCAACCCCTTTCAATATTTTTTTTTTCAAATTTAACACTTTAGAAAATTCTAAGTAAACAATATTCCTTCTCGCAGTTATTATTTCAAAAAAATCATAATAATTATATTAGATAGGCTATTACATCATTGGGTTTTTTTTGTTAAGTTCACTACTTAATCTGTGTATTTTTGTAAATTTAAGCTCAGTGTGAGATTCAGTAATCTTTATTTCCTATCAAATGTTGAGACAATAAAAATTTGAGTATGTTCTATAAATTGCCGACTGCACAAGCAATTGGAAAGTTCTTACCTAACTACTCAAAACAGATATATATGTAGCAGAGAGGTGAATGACCGAAAGTTGTAAATATTTATTTACAAACTCAAGAAATCAGGTCATGAGAGCTGTCGGTTACCGGAAATTTGATCGAAAAAAATTTCGTCGACGGTAAATTGGTCGGCGGTAATTTAATCGAACGGAAATTTGGTCGAATCTTTTTTTTTTCAGTTCACACGTTAAAATTTTCGTCAAATTTCTTTTTGAATGCACTAATACTATATAAAAGCAAAATAATGCGTTTAAAAAGAAATTTGAAACAAAATTTTAACGTAAAAACTGAGAAAAAAAATTCAACCAAATTTCCGCTCGATCAAATTACCGTCGATCAATTTACCGTCGATGACATTTCTTTCGATCAAATATCCGAAAACGGAGAGCTAACGCGTTTATTTGGGTCAAAGAAGGCGGCAAAATCATTGAAAATGAAAGAAAGGGCGGGAGAATGGGACAATATCTGAAAAGATACAAGTTGTAACTGTTCACTTTGTCCGCCTGGGACACACCGTGATGATAGTTATCTAAATGTATATTAGAGGCCGACCGAAAGTGATTTTCTGATTTCGGCTGAAGCCGAAAATAGGCCGAAAGTTTAAAATGACTTTCGGCCGAAACCGAAAAAAGGCCGAAAATTTAAAAATGACTTTCGGCCGAAACCGAAAAAAGGCCGAAAGTTAAAAATGAATTTCGGCCGAAACCGAAGCCGAAACCGAAGCCGAAACCGAAAATGAAATATTTAGATATTTTGAAATTCGTTCCCGCATACATTTTGCATACATCCAAAATGATGTGGGAAAGTATAAATATTTACATTCTTTTTATAAAAATGAGATAATTGTGAATATTAATAAATAAACATCTAATATAGGGGTCTCAAACTCGCGGCCCGCGAGCCATTTGTGACCCGCAAGACGATATTTTGCGGCCCGCTACATGACAGAAAAGTTTANTTTTTTTTTTTTTTTTTTTTTTTTTTTTTTTTTTTTTTGTAATGTTTCTATATATTTTTTAATGCAACCGTGAGTAGGTGGATGAAAGTGAATCCTAGTTCTTGAGAACACTTAATGATTTTATTGTTATTTATAAAGGTTTAGCAGATTGTAACAGTTGTAGTCGCTTTTTTGTGGATTACTTGATGAGGCCCACTCTCATTCAGACACTACCTCCTGCGCCCCCCCTCCCCCCTGGTGATTTGAGTTTGAGACCCTTGATCTAATGAATACTTTGGATTTTACCATTTTAATATAAAAGTAATTTAAATTGCGTTACAATTTTTTTTTTTTAATTAGTATGGTAGGAGAAAATTTGGCAAAAATTGAGGTGGGGGGGGGAAATTAATGCAAAGTATTATTTTTTAAAACCAGGTCTCTAAAAATTGTGGTTCCAGAATATCGCTTAATTTGTTTTTAAAGATCGTTTAGTTGGTTGTTATTGATCGCTTAATTTGTTGTTTAAGATCGTCCAGTTTTTGTTAATGATCGCTTTATTTTTTCTTAACGATCGGTTAGTTTGTTCATAAAGATCGCCTGGTTTGTTGTTAAAGATCACTTAGTTTGTTGTTAAAGATCGCTTAGTTTTTCACAAAGATCGCTTAGTTTGTTCTTAAAGATAATTGATTTTGTTCCTTAAGATCGATTAGTTTGTTCTTAAAGATCTTTTAGTTTGTTCCTAAAGAACATTTAGTTTTCTGTTAAAGATCGCTTAGTTTATTCTTATAAATAATTAAAGATCATTTGTTTTGTTCTTAAAGATCATTTAGTTCGGTCTTTAAAATCGTTTAGTTTGTTATTAAAGATCGCTTAGATAGTTCTTAAAGATCGCTTAGTTTTTTTAAAATATCGTTTAGTTTGTTCACAAATGTCGTTTAGTTTGTTGTTAAATATCAATTAGTTTGTTCTCAAAGATCGCTTAATTTGTTCTTAAATGTCGCTTATTTTGTTGTTAAATATCGCTTTCGCTGAGTATTAAATGACCGAAAACCTGAGTCACTTTCGGCCGGATGGCTGAAAGTCTAAGTCAATTTCGGCCGAAACCGAAGAAAAACCGAAAGTTAACTTTTCTCTTTCGGCCGAAACCGAAATTTAGCCGAAAGTTAACTTTTCAGTTTCGGCCGAAACCGAAACTTGGCCGAAAGTGATAAAATAGCCACTTTCGGCGCTGAAACCGAAGCCGAAGCCAAAATTCGGTCGGCCTCTAATGTATATACCAGAACAACTGCCACTGATACTTCTACACAAAATCAAATCTCAAGTTCATCTTCACACCCTAATCACTTTATTCACAGAGTAAATAATTCTTGGAACAATAATAATAATAATATCACCAAAAACATAGGATATGCATCCTCAAAATATTCACACACATTTTTTTTTGTAAAGCACACACAATTGTCTTAGTGTCAGTATAATTCTTTTTTTTTTTTTTTTTTGGAAGGCGAATACTTTGTCGCAGAAATTTTCAAAACACCAAACTACCTGTTAGGTTAAACTATCATTTTCAGTTCAACATTTTAGAATTGGTGCTAGTTAGGCTAAATGTCCTTCATCCGATAGTGTCAGAATAAGTAAGCGTTTCTAAAACTGTGATTGTGGTAAAATGGTGACAAGTGTCTAAGACTTTATTAACATTTCAAATAACAAAAAATGTCATTTAAGTCTCACTGAAGTGTGTCCTTGTTTTAGATGTGTGCTGACATCATTGATATGACCTCAAGGCTTTGCTCTGCGTTTCAGTCAACTTTATTCTAGATTCTACATCATTTTTTATACCCCCCCCCCTCCACATCACATGACCACTGACTCCAGTTATCCAACCAATGCTCACACAATTAATTTTAGACATCCATGAAAAAACCTACCACGGCCAGTCGGACAACATGGCAACAACAACACTGGACAATCAGGTCACTCAGTTCAGTCAGTACACACAACAAAATTTCTGGCAAGAAGTCACTGTTACTGTCACAGTTTAGTTTTTTTTTTTAGGTTTTTTTTGTTACGAATTCATATTAACATTTATAAACATTGTTGTCACACCATTTTCATATTTTGCAAATGTGCATCTGTTTTTAATCTTATAGACATGAATAGTATTGCCTAAAGTGGATTTACCCTGAATAGAAGCCTTTATTGGCTGTAAGGCATCTGGCATTAGCAGCACTATCAATATTGTAACAAAGCGATTAATAAGGACTTAATATGGCTTCCCGTCTCTTTAAGTTTCATTTTTAAACACACTAAATAAGTCAATGTGTTTTATTCCTGAAGCTAAAGTCAACGGGGCCATACCCAGACCTCACACGATGACGTCGCAAAGCCACACGCCACTAAATCAGCTTCAAAATCCTATCCCGAAGCTCATTGCCTCGGGCGCTTCATCGTGGATCAGTTCTGTAATAAGGGGCGTGGTGGCTGGACGAAAGTTGTCCGAAAATCTCCTTTGTCCTTTTATGATCGGCCCATATCCTCAAGGTTGTAACCGAACCAGGCAAGGTATCTCCAGGAAAAGATTTTTTTTCTACTCAGATAAACATATATTATATGTTGCCGCCTCAAATAATCAAATAAAACGTTCTTTTAATAAACATATAAGCAATTTTGTTTTAATGTAAATAATTTTTAATTATTTTGTAACCTTTCTAACAATATATTTTTATATGGTCTGTTTGGACTTTTGCTATAAAATAAAATTATATGAAATATTGCCTAAAACAACAGTGACATCAGCTACACCAGAAACTACGGCAACAACTGAATCGTCAACTACACCAGAAACTACGGCAACAACTGCACCACCAACTACACCAAAAACTACGACCACAATTACATCATCAACTACACTAGAAACTACGGCAACAACTGCACCAATAACTACACCAGAAACTACGACCACAACTGAAACGTCAACTACACCAGAAACTACGACCACAACTGCACCACCTACTATACCAGAAACTACAACCACAACTGAACCGTCAACTACACCAGAAACTACGACCACAACTGAACCGTCAACTACACCAGAAACTACGACCACAACTGCACCACCTACTACACCAGAAACTACTACGAAAGAATCCATTACAACAGAACAATCAACTACTGCAGGTATTACGACAACCACCACAACACAAACCATCTTAAAAAGTAGAGCTAGTTCCAACAAATAGTATCAAGCCTTAACCCCGATAACCCAAAGCGGTAAAATATCTTAAATGTATTTTGACACCACCGTGTAGAAACATCTTTATTTATTATAAATTTACTTTTAACAGTAGCCTTCAATAAGTTTGAATAAGTTTACATACATTAGAATATTTTCCCACGTCGTAAGTAGCTGGGCTATAGGGAATATATTTAAACATTTTAGCACTTTTAGAGCCTTACAGACGTCACACACAATTTACTTACCTGACTGCTGATGTCAAAAAAATACATTAAAATATTTTTTTTATTCATCTGCAAATTTTACGCTGTTAATCCCAATGTGATCTACTTCTTTTACCCAGCAACCATTGCGCCGACTCCTGACTACGACCAGTGTCGAAAAGACGCCGTGGCTGACGTCATCCTCTTGATGGACTCCTCTAAAAGTGTTGGCTCACAGAACTGGAAGACCCTCCTAAATTTTGCCTCGCAGCTCACAAAAAATTTTCAGCTCGGACCTTCTAATGTTCGCTTTGCAGCCATGACCTATAGCTTAATCACTGTGAAGTTATTTGACCTAAAAACCTATTCGGACCATGTCTCCATAGAGAAGGTCAGTTTTTGTTGTTTTTTTAAACGCTTTTCAGTCTAACAATATAAATTGAAGTCTTAGAAAAATCGATCTATGCAATAGCATGAAAAGTGTCATGTATAAATAGGTAATATATTTACCAATTTGTGGGAAAAAAATGAAAAAATGATGCATTAAAACAAAGGGCGTTTGGACAAAAAGTCTTCTTCGGCGAATAGTACAAACAAATAGAATGAGCAATAAATTTCACCATTAGTTAACTACACAATATACAAGTTTTTTTCATTATAAGGTAGCCAGCCTCCGACAGTAGTGCGAGAAGATGGACGAGAAAGTGACTTGTTTTTACTCACCTAAAACCACAAGTAAAAACAAATTCAAGGCCCAGAGATGTTGCGACCCATTTTATTGCTCCCATCTTGATCTGCTGTAATGACTTGTGATGAGCCACTTGCCGGTTTGCCTTATTATAGTATTTCTCGAGTCGTCAGCCTCACTCTCTCGCCCTATACAATTTGAATCCAGCAGCAAGACAACGTCGAGGAAGCTGGGAACGGGATTGGGTGCAGCTAATGACCGTGAAGTTATATATTTTTTGACATGATTGGAGCTATTCACATCGAATTTTTGTCTCCGCTTTTCACTGGAAAATCACTGGATCCATGATTTACAAGCTCCACTCGCGCCGCTCTTTCTCACTTATCTTAAAATAACAGCGCCTGTCACTTTGAGTATCATTTGTTCCATCGAAGTCTTCATTAAAATCACCGTGGTTATGGTCAGGCGGCGAAGTGGCAGGTATGGGTACACTGGCAGCCATAGTCGCAAACGTGCACATCGGCGGCGCAGGCCTTACGGCCGTTCATCACTGAAAGAGAACGGCAGTGGTGTCCGGCAGCCCCCTGAGTGACTGATCAGCCCCTAAGCAAGGGGGGTAACAAAAGGTTTCCTAAACATTGTCTGCGCCACTTTTCCTTATCCAGACACCCGCATTTAAAAGGAACACTTTCTATGCTGTCAAACTTGGAAGAAATCGTAGGAAAAAACAACAACAAAGCAATCCATCTAAAAATAGGTGCTTAGAATGTATGCATTCTTCATGATAAGGTAGATGTGGACAGACCTCAGAGGATAACAGCATTTATAGGAAAAGAGCAGGCCAGGTATAAGAGGGATATTGCAGTACTTAACAAAACACGGCTTGCATGAGAGAGCAAACTATGTGAAAGAGGCTCTGGATATACATTCTTTTTGAGTGGCATATTTGGAGCGACGAGCTTCGTGAGCCTGGTTTGGGTTTTGTTATCAAATCTACACTGATTGACATGCTTGCTGAGCTTCCGAACGTGGTCGGTGAAAGGATAAGGACAATGATGCCCTCTGTTATCTTTAAATAAACAAAAACAAAAAACACACCTCACAATCATCAGCTGCTAAGCTCCAACAATGACAAACCCAGATGATATAAAAGACAGGTTCCACGAGTGTCTTTACTCTGTTATGAGACCGACTAGCTTATATTTCTTGTTGACTTTTTGCTCAAGTGGGCATCAACCCCATCGATTTTATGTAAAGCGCTGTGAGCCCACCCCTAGGCTGGGGTACCGCGCTATATAAGATCACTAATAATAAAAATAATATGATATTTAATTATATGAAATATAATATTTCGCCTCCAAACGCGTTGTCAGGCGTCGTGGATGTTCCCCAGCTCAAAACATTGGCATCTCATCGAATCTTTTATCAGCAGGAGAAAAGACATTCGAGACGTGCGTGTCATCAGGTCTACGTTGGGTGCAGACTGCTGGACAGATCATCGTCTTAATATCCATTAGCTCAACCATTACTCTCAACTCAAAAGATGACCACAGGGGAAGAAGACCCCTACACGTGTGTATACTGCAAAGTTAAGTAGAGTCCCAATATGAAATCACTATTTCCGGGTTATGACAACGTCTAAGCCAACGGGGCATCGTTTAGATCTATGGTGTACAACACCACAACAGGGCATCGCTTAGTTCTATGTTGAACCACATCGCTAAAGATTTTCTGGGACCGAATTCCGAAAACAATCAAGACTGATTGACTACTGTTACTTAATCAAACAGCCACTGGAGGCAACAAAAAATACCATCTTCATTTCTCTTACATTAACAACCTGGGGTCAATCCCTATGGAAAATTATTACCACAACATAAGTAGAACGGTGCCGCAGAAACTGTGTCTACTGCAGGACAAATAGTTGAATGACACGATCATGGGCTATGCGGATAGACATGGCCTGAAAAATAAAGTCTACCTCGCTCTTAAAGCAGTTTACGGCCCACATCATCGGGCTCAACCATACTTCTGAGCGCTAATGAGAAATATCAAATCACTGAGATGGAGAAAATTATCGAACGCTGCGCTGAATATTTGATCACGTCCTGTATCGAACTTTTATCATCAATGATGAAGCAAAAAATCGTCTCCAGCAGGTGCCGATCAATCTCGAAATGGAAGACTCACCTACACTAACTGAGACCAAACAAGCTCTTTGTCTTCCTTCGAGTGGCAAAGCCCCAGGTGATGACTCGTTCCTGCTTTAATATACAAAGATGAAGGCATAGCTCTGACTGAATGGCTTAACCCGTTATTCCTACTCATATGGCAGCAAGAACCGATTGCACAGGATTTCAAGGATGTATCTATTGTTCACCTGTACAAGCGTTAAGGGATGTGTCAACCTTGCAGGCAAGATACTCGCTAGAATATTGCTAAACCATCTTAATACGCATCTTGAGAAGGGTCTCATGACAGAAAGTAATTGTGGTTTCCGTAAAGAACGCAGAATTAATGATATGATGTTTGCGGTCAGGCAAGTACAGGACCAATGCAAGGAACAGAATGTTGATATCCTCTGCACCTTTGTAGACGTCAACATGGCTTTCAAAATTCTTAGGAGCAATGGTCTTTGGAAGATCAAGGCCAAATATATGGATGCACAAGAAAACATTAATTTCAATGTTATGGCTATAATTCCACGATGGTATGCATGCTAGGGTCAGGGGACATGATGGTATAACACGTCTTAAATAAACAAACCCCATAATTGATTTCATATGAAAATTTAAGTCATGTTGCCGTCCCGTAGAGTAGAATCGGGATTTCAACAAAAAAAAAATTAATGTAAGGAACTATAATTAAGCGGAGGGAGTAGTGTGATGTCACAACGTCTAGTTTGTAATGTCGTCAGCTGACATGTGTAATGTTCTTAGGGTGAAGTGTGTAATGCCATCAGGTACAGTGTGTAATGTCATCAAGTGAAGTTTGTCGATCGCGAGTGAGCCCATTTACGATAGCATCATGAGGATCAAAGGATAAATTATAAGAAAAGGTTAAAACAAAAATATTGTTCATTATTTCAATCATATTTCACAAAATGTTTTCAAAGTCAAATTGTCAGATATGACATTAAGAGATACGCTTCGGGGGGCGATAAGGGGGCGCTAAAAAATGTGGGTCTTAATCGGGCACTGCCGAAACTCAACGTTGTTGTTTTTTTCATTACCGAAACGAACATATTTTTTCATACGTTCACCGACTCTTTCAAGATGTTCTTTTAGGCACTGAAAAGAATTCTTGTTACAATAAGAAGTTGTTATTTTCCCTTTATCTAGTCACTGAATACATTGAGAAGTTGTGTTATTTCCCTTTATCTAGTCACTGAATACAATGAGAAGTTGTGTAATTTCCCTTTATCTAGTCACTGAATACAATGAGAAGTTGTGTCATTTCCCTTTATCTAGTCACTGAATACAATGAGAAGTTGTGTTATTTCCCTTTATCTAATCACTGAATACAATAACAAGTTGTTTTTTTCCCTTCATCTAGTCGCTGAAAAATGCCAAATTCATGAATGCCAAGGCAATGACGCACAAAGCCTATGAATATATCCGCAAATACGCCATGTTCGGTGCTAAAGCAGGTGGCAGGCCATTCGCACCTGACTTTATCGTCATTTTTATTCAGGGAGAATCATATGATCCTATCAGCAGTAAGGTTGTTCTTTTCATCGTTGCCAGAAAAAATCCACCATTTTTTTTTTTTTATAAATACATGTAAGACTTTACTAGTCTAGGTTGTTTATTAAATAGGAATTTAACTGAGCCAAAATTCCCCAAGCGGTGACCAGCAGACAAATGATTGATTTGTACGAGGAGTTTGATGTTACACTAATTTTCTGTGCATTTACTTTTTTTCAATCCAGTTATAAGGCTTAAAAAAAAATTAAACATGTTATGTTTTTTTTTTCATTATAATAAGTGAAAGCTAAATTAATTTCTCCTTAACCAGATCGTACAGACAGATGTAGTGTTCTGGAGACTAATAAGATAACGTCAGTTCTAATGTTTTTATGTGTTTATTGTTTTATCGATGTTCTGGACTTTTGCAGCCATTATTGCCGGACAGGAGCTCAGAGGCGATGGTGTGAGAATCATCGGTGTTGGGATTGGTCAAGAGGCTCCAGTTGGTGAACTCAATGCCATAGCCAAAAGTCAGGACGATGTTATCGTGGCCAGTGGCTATGATAGTTTGAAGGAAATCGAGACAAAAATAGTGAGGAGAATATGTCAAGGTGAGAGTTCTACAGGTTGGACCATGATGACGTTGCACGTCTTCCGGGAAAATGTATCAAGGCGCATTCGCAAATTTTGTACATTAGGAAATGGCGTCAGCGGGCCTTCGCGCTAGTACAAAGCTCCTTATGCCCTCCCCAAAGCACCCCCCCCCCCAAAGATCGAGTATCGGGCCACAAAGCGGCCCCTTAGAGATCTCCCTTCAGTACGACAACCCCCATCAGCCCTCACTCGATCAGGTGCCAACGAAAGACAACCCACCCCGAGGACATCTTTTTAACCGGTGTCACTGCTCTCACAGCATCAGCAGTCGTTTTTCCTAGGGGGTGAGATGGTATATTGACATCCTTAAAATCTTACCCCTCCCATCCCGAGGAAGCGTCAGACGACCTGTAATAGGGATTTCTATGGTTGGTTTCTACAGTGGGTTTCTACCTCGCAACTAATTTACGAAGCAGCTGGGACGAACGGTTGCCTGGGAACAACTTCCTCAAACGCTGCTTAAATAGAATCATTGACATGTCGGTGCCATGACCCACCCCATGCCTCATATCTATCAACGGCAACATGTAATCATGCTCTCTATGCTGTTTCATTTCTTTCAAATCCAACTGCAGATTTTCCTCAGCTGGTTGCCCTGAAGATGCTATCATTTTTTCTGGCAGATTCCATGCATGTCCCTTGTCTGCCAACATAGGCACCAGTAATGGTCGTTTAGTTTACCGGGTAACCACCGGAGTAAGTCCCAGAGCCTCTTTAGTCAGCGAGCCACTACAGACTTACCAACCAGAGCCCCGGACACAGCATTAGCAATTTAAAAAAAAAAAAAAAAAAAAAAAAAAAAAATTTTTTTTTTTTCAGCTTTTATTACGTGCTGGTTGAAATTTCCTATGATAGAGATGCCCTATTGAAAGGATTTACTATGATAGATATGTCATATGATTGGGATTACATATGGATGTCATTATGATGGAATGTTCATGTGATAGATATGTATTATGATAGGGACGTCAACGTGTAGACATGTACTATGATATTGATGTACTAGAATATGTATACCTTAAAAGTTACAGACACTTTTTATAAGAATTATTGGTGATAAGAAAAACAAAAAACTTAATGTACTCACTCTCCCCCACCCTTTTTCAGGAGCTGTGGGAACTGTGTCAAACTAAGAGGATGGTTGTAGTCTCAAACTCTGGAGGTTGATCAATGCCATTCGGTCATCAAATGTGTTTCCATGTTTAGGGAAACCATTGCACACATTAACCATACGTGCTGTACAGATGATTAAACTTGATGTTCATTGCAGAATGTGGCTCATTGTGGTGTTGTTGTTTTTTTGATAATTGTGCTTGTGTTTGCTATTCGTGAAATGTCAGGACAGGATGAATTATTTACACTCTTTGAACTAAAACAAGTTAACAGGAGAACACATAAGTACAAACCGTAAGTTAACATGCAATCGTGATTAGATTATAATAAAAGAGTACAAAGAGTTTCTATGTATATTTAAAAGACTTCTTCGGTATGTAAGGAGATGAAGATATGTTATTTTTTTAGAAAGATACTGCCGCGATTTTCGCAGCGTAAGCAGTCAGCATATGTTACAAAAATGACCGTTGATGCATATAGTGATGAGTTAATATCATAAAACTGACCATTATAGCATCCAGTGTGTATTCCACGTCATTTGAGCGACGTTGCCAGAGTCAAGTAAAAAGCAAGCTGTTGGTAAATAAAGTATATTACCCGGCTATAACTTTTTTTTTTCATATGTGGCCTTTTTAACATGGACGTCATCAAACTATCCTAACTGCCACATTGAAACGGCGATTTATGCAAATGAATTAGACCACCCACTCACATTTCCGTCTTGACCACGCCCAGTCAAGAAACGTTTGTCCCCTCCACAACCCCTTCCCAACCCCTCCCACAACCCCTTCCCGTGTTCATATTCAACGCCACGGAGCCTTGAGTCATGTCTCGCCCACTTTTTCCCCAAAACCAATCATGCCAATAAAAGTATACAAATTTAATTTTTTTAAAGCTATTTATGAAGGTTTATGTCAATCACTGTGCTGTTGAAGAGAAATTTGTTGAATTGAGTAGGAAGATATTTATATTTAACTGAAGCTCAAGGCATACTTAGCAGGGCGCAGTAGGTTAACAATAATTGGCTTATACAAAAGGACTTGAAAATTAGCGGCGAATCTTGTCAAGTATTCGTTTGCAAAGCCTCTCATATACAAAATGGGAAAATCATTACCATGAGATCTGATTGCTAAATCTGGAGAATTCAATACAGTAAGTGATGAAATCAAATTTTTTTCCCCAAAAATTATTGAGTTTCTGAGCTCATAGACACAATGTTGATAGTAGAGAACAGTGGACGATAAAATGGAATATTTTATGACAACGGAATGCGTCGATTATTCATGAAATGAACATATTCTTCTTGCTCATGTACGTTATATAACTGAAGAAAGTTTGGTTCAAATGATGCTGTTTGAAAGACATCTAAAGAGGCAAATGGAAGGTGCACCAATATTTCGTTCTGTTGAGCATTACTTTAAGTAAATCACGCGTGGAAAAAATGTCTATTGGATTGATAAAGCACCATCCATGACTTGTTGAACACATATTATTTATGGGGGGGGGGGGTGGTACCTGATGTCTTGACTATCAGTCGTGAAATTTTTCGACAGCATCAGGATGCTTCAAAACTCTGTGATCGTCTGATACAATATCCCAAGTATAACTGCAATGAATTAAGTTTAAGCCAAGGACGATGACAATGAATTGAGTTTAAACCATGGTCTCTGACAATGAATTAATTCTAAGCCATGGATGCTGACAATGGACAATGAATTGAGTTTAAGCCATGGAAGCTGGCAAAGAATTGAGTCTAAGCCATGGATGCTGACAATGATTACACGTTCTTAAAACTTAGATTTTCTTTGGGGGGGGGGAGGGCGGGGGGGGGAAGGGGGGCGGGGGCATTAAAGGCATTAACTTAAACACAATATTGTGTAGATGTGGAAAGATATAAGTGCTTTTTTTTTTTTTTTTTTTTTTTTTTTTTTTTTTTATTTTTTATTTTTTTTTTTTTTTTTTTGTTTTTTTTTTTTTTTTTTTTTTTTTTTTTTTTTTTTTTTTTTTTTTAAATGTCTTAGGCTTCACAAACGACATTGCACATTTCTTAGAAATATTTATTCATATTTAAAACGACATTTGTTCGCAACTGGACGGAAATGAACTCAATATTATTAAATAAACATATCAGTCTCATTTACTTGGGTATGAGAATTAGCTCTATTTCTAAAGCAATGTTGGCCGTCTCGAGTTATGATTTTTTTTTCTTGCGAGTAGATAAGAATATACACGTAGGTGCTTTACGATTATTAGCAATGAAATATGTGAACATATTTGGATTCCCAATATGATAGTATGCGGGAAATTTTATGTGTGTTGTTGTTTTTTTTTTAATTTCAATCACAGATGGTATGATAAATCCGTTAAATGTTTGTATGAAATGGAGATGGGCACACTTCATAAATGCTATTTAGCAGAAGCAAAAGTTGAGAGAAAAAAAAAATGAATGCGTTTGACAATTATAGTATGGAAAGGGGGTGTTCGATTAACCGACGCTTCGGATAACTGGCATTCAGAAAAGCGATAATCTTAAGGTGGGGGAGAGGTGGGACTAAGGCTGACTTTATGTCCCGAAAGGGGTGGTGGATGAAAAATGTTTTAGAACCACTGGTGAGCAATCTGATGTGATGTTCCTCTTCTACCAAACCATCCATCCCACTCTCCTTACATTGTCCCCCACCCATTACTCCCCCCAACACTTCCAGGTATGCAACCTTGAAACATTTAATGACTCATCTGTGATGCATTATGAAAGCTGTATTATCCTAAGTCATGTTATTGTTCACCGTTCATCGTGCGCTGCAACAATCTCACAGCTTGAAAAACAATTTCGCGCTTGAACACTGTTAGTGCTTTAAGCCTGTCAATATCTTTATTACTCTGATTAACATTGGTTCTAGAAGATGAAAAAGTGCCTTGATCAAAGATGTATATCACGAGTGTATCTTTGATCAAGGGTGGACTTGAAGTTTGTTTTCTTGATCAAAAATGTATTTCATGTTTGTTTTCTAGACTAGCTTGTGGGTCTCGTGCGGGGCAATTGTTTGTTATACTAGACTCATTACTTATTTATTATTTTATATCAATTATTTCTAAATAATAAATCCAAATTTAGACATTTAAACAATTTAATGGTATTAACAAACAAGCTAAAGATTTTAAAATATGGGGTCCAACTCATTGTTGAGAGATTAATTTTTTTTTCAAAAACGCATCTAATTACACAGGGATCTATTGATTGAATTTTGGAAGAAAAACTATTTATTAGTTTATTAAAATTTGTGTCAATAACTTAATTCCGTATCAACAATTATTGTTTCTTTTTTCAATCATTGTATCTCTTTGTTCTCATGTTGTGTTGTAGTTGCAATTATGTTTTTTCCATCGCAAACACAACAAACGTGATTGTGCCTGGGGGGGGGGGATATCTCACAAGGCCAACAGGCAATGTCTTTTGATCGCGCGCTACTTGCCACTCTAACCAGGTGTCAAGCCATTAACAAATGTCCTCTTCAAGAAGTGTTCCGCTTATATATCGACCACGCTGTGTGGAAAATAGACGTTGAATATTTCTCGAACACAGACATGATGCTGGCGACTACTCTAATTTTTTCCATCGCAAACACAACAAACGTGATTGTGCCTGGGGGGGGGGGGGATATCTCACAAGGCCAACAGGCAATGTCTTTTGATCGCGCGCTACTTGCCACTCTAACCAGGTGTCAAGCCATTAACAAATGTCCACTTCAAGAAGTGTTCCGCTTATATATCGACCACGCTGTGTGGAAAATAGACGTTGAATATTTCTCGAACACAGACATGATGCTGGCGACTACTCTATGCTTGTCAATGTTTTTGACACTTTTTGCTGGGTTGCAAACTGGTAAGTCTAAGATTTCGTTTGCTATATAAATTTTATTTCTTTTACTTGTGTACTCCATGTCTGAAAGATGTATACATTGACAACAATATCATAAATGTACAACACTATTATAAATAGACAACAATGTTATTAATAGACAACACTGACATACATAGAAAACAAAAAAGACTAATTCACTTGGACCAAGACCGTTCACTCAATCCCACAATTCTCAATCCCACAATTCTCAATCCGACAATTCTTAATCCCACAATTCTCAATCCCACAATTCTCAATCCCACAATTCTCAATCCCACAATTCTCAATCCCACAATTCTCAATACGACAATTCTCAATCCCACAATTCTCAATCCCACAATTCTCAATCCCACAATTCTCAATCCCACAATTCTCAATCCCACAATTCTCAATCCCACAATTCTCTATCCCACAATTCTCAATCCAAAAATTCTCAATCCCACAATTCTCAATCCCACAATTCTCAATCCCACAATTCTCAATCCCACAATTCTCAATCCCACAATTCTCAATCCCACAATTCTCAATCCCACAATTCTCAATCCGACAATTCTCAATCCCACAATTCTTAATCCGACAATTCTCAATCCCACAATTCTCAATCCCACAATTCTCAATCCCACAATTCTCAATCCCACAATTCTCTATCCCACAATTCTCAATCCCACAATTCTCAATCCCACAATTCTTAATCCGACAATTCTCAATCCCACAATTCTCAATCCCACAATTCTCAATCCCACGATTCTCAATCCCACAATTCTCTATCCCACAATTCTCAATCCCACAATTCTCAATCCCACAATTCTCAATCCCACAATTCTCAATCCCACAATTCTCAATCCCACAATTCTCAATCCCACGATTCTCAATCCCACAATTCTCTATCCCACAATTCTCAATCCCACAATTCTCAATCCCACAATTCTTAATCCGACAATTCTCAATCCCACAATTTTCAATCCCACAATTCTCAATCCCACAATTCTCAATCCCACAATTCAGTAGCTTAGCGTTAAAGTTTTCACGTCGTTCTTTTTTTGCGAAATCTGTCCCAATTCCCAGTAAGGCAATAGAGTGGGATGTCGACGTAGCTGATTAGTCTTGTACCAATCTTCTTATTCAGCTCGGTTGCTGTGACCAGGACTTCCAATACCATTGTATTTTTATTTTAATCATGTTATTCAAATACATAGAAAAAAAAAACTAGACAGGTCATTTAATTGTGCGTGAGAGTTGGTTGTTGTTGTAATTATTTTTCAAAATGGATAAATATTTTTAATTGCCATGATGTCATAAATTAATTCTTTTTTTAATGTGCATAGAACTAAGAATTTTTATGATAATTGAACAACACCTAAAACCAAAAGTGTTTTTTTTTCCTGTAAATCCATTATTGGCATTATTTTTTTATTATTATTTTTTTTAAATTATTATTTATTTTTTTTTTTTTTGCATTTATGTAATTGCACGTGATTTATCATTTATTAAGAAACGGCTAAGTAATTGGGTAAACTTCTGGTGGAAACATGTTTCATATGTCCTTCACTGTCCCCTAAAAAATACATTTAATTTTTTTTTTACCGCATACCCAATGGCGTCACAAAAACAAAGCACATAGAAACAGCTAAACAATTAATCTCCACGCCAAAACACGCAACCATAGAACAAATACTTCATATCCCCAAAACCATTTGAAAAACAGGAAAAAACTTATTTTTCGGGAGGGGACGGGTGGGGCTGAAAGTTTGATAGGGTGCTCTCATCGGTGACGAATGTATAGGCCGAATTTCCGCTTGATAGGGTGACGGGGAAGTGGGTCAGTTAGCCTTCCGGAGATTTTGCCGCCACAAAGAAAGAAACAGACTAAAAAAAGCGAAATTAATACAAACGAAATTAAAAGATTGTGCTTCTATATTTTTTCTATACTGGACACGTGAAACAAGAATACTGTTATTAATCCTAAATAGTGCATTACGCAAATAACTATTTAGCAGAACCTTCATTGATATGATTTTAGCATGTTTAATGTGTTGAAGAGGCGCTTACCGAAGGTCTTCAATTTTTTCAAGTCATCCCATCGCATTAACTTGTATGCTGTAAACAAACCAACTAACTCTATGCTCTTCATTTCTCAAAGCGGAACTCGGCGTTGCCACACAGGGAAAAGAACGTGAAGTGGAGGTCAATGGTTACCAGCCGCTGGTCTTATATCTCGAGTCTTTGATCAGAGCCATCATCGAGGGCTTGCTGGCTGGACTCAGGCTGGCCGAAATTCTCCTCTTTCTGGCAGCCGGGCAGCAACCTCTAGCTTGCAATGGTAATGACAGCAGGAAGTGTACTTCTCAGATTAAACGCGTTGAATAGAATATACTCAAATGAAGAATACCCTTTTTTTCATACGAATTGAATTTTAACTGCAACCCCAGCTTAGAAAGGGCATTTATGTAATAATTCACTTATAATTTTGAAAAAAAAATCATCTTGACATTCAGTAAAATGTCATGCGGGCATGGGCGTAAGACTACCAGAGAGACATACGACCATGTAGCACAATACATTTAAATCTAGATATGTCATGCACGGGCAGTGATAGTGCGATCTGCCAAATAGTTTATTATATATCTCAGACTACATGTCTGCAAAGACAAAGTTTTATGTACGGTTAGACCTGCGAATGTTTTCCATCATCCAAAAGTAGTTTTTACAACCTACTGCGGCAGTAGTTAGTTCACATCATCTAAGTTCCTCTGTACATTGAAGTTTTTATATTAAAAAAAAAATAATAATCTTAAAACTGTATGAAGTAACTGATCAATTTTATTAATGTTTCTCTTTTACCCAGGGTTAATGTGTGACTACAACAAATGTCAAAGAAACACTGTGGCCGACATCGTCCTCTTGATGGACTCCTCTAAAAGTGTCGGTGCACAGAACTGGCCGACCCTCTTAAATTTTGCTTCCGAGTTCACAACAAATTTCTGGCAGGGACCAGCCAACGTTCAGTATGCTGGTATAACCTACAGCTGGGCCCCCGTGAACTTATTTGACCTGGAAACCTGCGAGAACCATACTTGCATAGACACGGTCAGTTGGGATATTCTTGGGTCTTATAAGAGACATACATTGAACTAATTCCTGGTTCATGCCATCATCTTTTAAATAACTCTACGGTTTTATTCAAACTCAGTACGCAATATCTAAATCAACGGCGTCTTTATGCATTTCTGCAATGTACGTATCTTTAAATAAACCTACTATGTTATCAAAACGTTATTGATTTTAATAATTACATCACGATTTGTAACCAGTCGCTGAATACATTAATTATGTTACATTTTTTAAAATTATCTTTTTTTTATCCAGTTACTGAAAAGAGCCAGATTCCTGAATGCCCAGACGTTTACCGACGAAGCCTTTGAATATATCAGCGATTACCACATATTTGACGAGGAACACGGTGGCAGGCCCGACGCAAAAGACTTTGTTGTGCTCTTTATTCAGGAAGGATCGTCTAGTCCGACTAGGAGTGAGTTTTGATTGAGTCCTGGCAACAAAAGTGTGCCTGTTGCGTTTAACATAAAAATGCTCAATAGGCTTTCCCTTGGTCTTTCAAATCAGCTTTTTTAATGATATACAACACGTTTGTTGTGGTTCATCCTTCGCTTGCGAAGATAAACAATAAACAATGCTGTATTCAAAGGTGAGTACGCAGGTGGCATGCAAAGTTGACCAAGGCTAGATTCAAAAGTCAGTACTCACTTGGCATGCGAAGATGACTAATACTATGTTGAACGGTGAGTATGCAGGCGGCCTACCAGTCAAAGCTCTGCTTAGAAAGCACAAACATCTAATAAGAGATCAACAAACCACACGAACTAATTGATTAGTAAAATCTTACAAAGTTGATGTTGTCTTAATTTGATATGCATTTAATTTTTTTAATGCTATTGAGAAATTCTTAAACCAGAGATGAATGATTAAACATTCAAAAAATTTCCTAAAAACAGACCATCATCAGTTATGATAATATTGTGGGGAATGTTATAATATCGTGGAGACAGGTATATTATTGTGGAGACTTGTATAATATTGTGGGAAATTGTATAACATCGTGTAGAATGTAATGGTATTGTGGAGTATGTTATATATTGTTGCGAACATTATAATTTTATGGGGAATGTCACAATATGGTGCAGACTGTCATAACATTGTGCAGACTGTTATAACATTGTGGAGACTGTCATAATATTGTGCAGACTGTCATAATATTGTGCAGACTGTCATAATATTGTGCAAACTGTCATAATATTGTGCAGACTGTCATAATATTGAGCAGACTGTCATAATATTGTGCAGACTTATATTTTGCTGACTGTTCTAATATTGTGCAGAATGTTACAATAATGTGCAGAATGTTATAATAGTGTGCAGACTGTTATAATATTGTGGAAACTGTTAGAATATTGCGGGAATTGTATAGACTCGTAAATAATAATGTTCTGGTGATCTGAATGCTCTAAATTTGTCGGACAGCGATTGCAATGGGACAGAGGCTGAGAGACGAAGGTGTTGGGATCATCGCTGTTGCGATAGGGTCAGCGGACACAGTTGGAGAGCTCTATCCCATAGTCAATGACCCTCAGGATATTATCGTAACCACAGGTTTTGATGCTCTGCATCTAATCGAAAGGAAAATTGTGCGAAGAATATGCCTAGGTGAGTGAAAGCGTAACTACTTCGAAGCTTACCAATCTCCTATGGCAGATGTTTCCAATCATAGAAATTTAACATTATTTAGCTTTCATTGAATTATTATTTTTTTTTAAATTGTCTTGTGCTAAGCAAACTGGGACCTTGTATTATTGGATTAGGTTATTGAATACGGTTATTGAATAAGGTTATTGGATGAGGTTATCCATTCACATTTGTTACACCGAAGTTGTGTGAAGGCTTCATGTGTATTTCAAATGATGCACTCGATTAGATCATCCCATAATTAATACGTTCTGTACAAGTCTTCCTTGAGGCAAGCATCGTCATTACAATTTACAACAAGGGATGTAGCCTTAATAAGTTAGCTAAATAAATATATTAGTTGCCTTACTAAGCTCATAATGACGACCAACGTAGAAGCCGTGGGGGGGGGGTCAAAATGGAAGAACTGAACGCTGCTGTAGAGAAAAGCCAAGTGGCGTAGGAAGTGGGTGGTGGAGGGGCGGATCACAATGTGGGTGGTGGAGAGGCGGATCACAATGTGGGTGGTGGAGGGGCGGACCACAAAGTTGGTGTTTGAGGGGCGGACCACAATGTGGGTGGTGGAGGGGCGGACCACAATGTGGGTGGTGGAGGGCAGACCACAATGTGGGTGGTGAAGGGCGGACCACAATGTGGGTGGTTGAGGGCGGACCACAATGTGCGGTACTTTTTTCTTTATACGGATAGGCGGCAATATAGACCAAACAAATAGTTTTTTTTTTCCGTCGAAGGGGGTCTGCAAAATTATTGGCTGGCCCTGGTTTGCACTGAAAACGACAGTTTATGGTTGGGGAATTCACTTCATCCCATGAATGCTATAGAGTACAGAAGCACACAGATAAAACTACAATACACTCGCTGTTATGAGATGATCTACTGCTTAGAGGCACACAGATAAAACTACAATACACTCGCTGTTATGAGATGATCTACTGCTCAGAGGCACACAGATAAAACTACAATGATCGATGTTATTAAATAGAGAGATGGAGTATGAAAGAGTTCTGAGACGTTTCCTCACCAACATGCATGTCAGAAAACGATATATTGTCTCGATTTATTGATGTAACACAATATATTAGTATAATAGAAAAATAAGCTATTTACCATTAGGCCCACCCATCAAGCCATAAAAACTCGTGTAACCCCTTCCCCCACTATCTTTTGCTGGAGCAAGTTCAAAAAACAATTTCTATAGTTCATTTAATTTTACTGAGTAAAATAATAAGCTATTTTGTTTATTTATAAGATTTCATTGAACGCAGAACTTTTCTGAGCTGAAATATTTAAGAATAAATTAGTGTTGAGAAAAAGAATCTATGATTTCACCATCTTTCCTTCCTGTTTCCAAATAGGTGCTGGGACAAGATAATATAACGGATGTTGTTGACAACTCTGATGGTTAACAATTGCCCGGATGTCATAAGATACCATCTCTTGAAGAAACTACTGTGGCACATATTGACCACCAATGTTGTACAATAATTGTTTGCAAATTATGTTTAATACAGAACTTGCAAATTATGATCGTTGTTAAATGAGTATGAAATTTTCTAAAAAATGAACGTGTGAATAACTCATTTGCAAGGTTTAAATGTAGATACTATTTTTGTTTGCTCTGAGAAAGGGTTTATTATTGTTTCTACGTCGTGTGTGTCACTTGTGTTGGCGGTAAAAGATGAGGAAATCATAATTATTTTTCTCTCCAATAATTTATCGTCATAAATTATAACTAGAAGCTTTTTAAAAGATTTTTTTTTAAAACAAAAACAAGTTTCTTTTTATGAATAAATCTAAACGTTTTTTTTTTGTGATGCAGGGCATGGGATGTGTAAGTCTCGAATATTTATTTATTTATTTATTCAGGCATTTTTTTATAGGGCTTACCTTACAGCTCTAAACGATTGACAATTATTAAAAATATGTAAACTATTTAAACTGCTAAAGTAAAATAAAAATGAAAAACCAGAGACACTAGAATATCATCAAAGGTTAAAAGATTGTGATGGAGAATTGTGTGAAGTAAATTCTGACGTATACAGATAAATTTTTGTGACGCATTCTATGAAATATTCTGTCAAGCATAGGATCAATATTTTGTATAGCAGGGCTCAGCAAGCTTTTGGTAAAATATTGCGAATAAAAAGCTATGTTATAAGATTAAGATATAAGTCATATGCTGTAACTTTTTTAGTCTCTGAAAGCCATACAAAATCAGTTACATTGTGGGCAGGCATCAGAGACAGTAAGTAGTATACACACTTCCTGGCCGAGTGCCCGACACTAATGTTTGGCGAAGTCGAGAACATTGCAGCAGCCCACATGGAAACTCTAATTCATCGCCAGGCCTGGTTGATGGCGGCTCGCTTGTGATGTGGTTCCCCATGCACCATAAAAGAGCGTTAGATCGCCCCCCCCCCCCAAACACAAAAAAAACAAAAAAACAACATAAATGGTAATGAACACATTTCCAACAAAACTATTCCATATGCCCATGTACGTAACATTAGTAAAATTATGTCATTGGTTGCTCGGTCGTCATCCAACGTTTGCGGGCGATTTTTTTAGGTGATATGTTGTCACTTATTCAGTCATAGGCTGGGGCTGTGTGGATTTAGAGATGTCATTTATTCAGTCATAAGCTGGGGCTGTGTGCATTTAGAGATGTCACTTATTCAGTCATAAGCTGGGGCTGTGTGGATTTAGAGATGTCACTTATTCAGTCATAAGCTGGGGCTGTGTGGATTTAGAGATGTCACTTATTCAGTCATAAGCTGGGGCTGTGTGGATTTAGAGATGTCACTTATTCAGTCATAAGCTGGGGCTGTGTGCATTTAGAGATGTCACTTATTCAGTCATAAGCTGGGGCTGTGTGGATTTAGAGATGTCACTTATTCAGTCATAAGCTGGGGCTGTGTGCATTTAGAGATGTCACTTATTCAGTCATAAGCTGGGGCTGTGTGGATTTAGAGATGACACTTATTCAGTCATAAGCTGGGGCTGTGTGGATTTAGAGATGTCACTTATTTAGTCATAAGCTGGGGCTGTGTGCATTTAGAGATGTCACTTATTTAGTCATAAGCTGGGACTGTGTGGATTTAGAGATGTCACTTATTCAGTCATAAGCTGGGGCTGTGTGGATTTAGAGATGTCACTTATTCAGTCAACTGCAAGGGCTGTGTGGATTTAGAGATGTCACTTATTCATTAACCTGCTGGGGATGTGTGGATTTGTTGATGTCACTTATTCAGTCACCTGCTGCGACAATTTATGGATTTGTTATTGTCACTTATTTAGTCAGCTCCTTGGGGCAGTGTGATTCATTGTCCCATGTGTTGTGTATTGTGAAAATTAATCAGCGAGGATCAACACCGAGGAAATTACATCATTGTCGGATCAGCCAGGTTTAGGGGGGGGGGGGGGGGGGGGTTGGAGGGGGGGGCGGGGGGGGGGGGGGGGGGGGGGGGGGGGGGGGGAGTTGAAGAGTGGAGCAGGTGGTTGAGTAGTGTTGGACAAATGGAGGAGACCAAGAGTTCATTAAGTGAGTGGTGCATGGAAAGGTGTCGTAAAAACCATCAATATGAAACATCGTTATCGAATTGATTGAATTATCTTCCCTTAATATCAGAGATTAGTAATATTCAAGATATAAATAAATTTTTAATGAATTTGAATATCTCATCAGTACAATCCCAGACTGCAGGTGTAGCCATCATCTTGTGGTTGGTGAAGCTAGGCAAATGTCACGCCAATAAGTTTAGTGTTTATGCATCGAACGGAAGATGGCTGCTCGTAACTGACGATGGCTGGTAAAATTATGAAAATGTAGAGTACGCCATGCTACAAAAGATAACAGTCCAGGCCAGTAAGTTCATCTATCCGTTATATGTACATATTTCTTGTTGTGTGACTGCTTCCATTACGGGAGGCACGAAAAATATAATTCCCTATAACCACGTTAGATGTTTTTTTTTTTTTTTTTTTAAATATCGCAACTAACGTTTGTGCATTATATTTTTTTTTTGTAAAATAAAATTGTCTCAATTTAAATATGGTGTGATAAGTATTCGGTGTAAAAGTTGTTGGGGCATCAGAATAGTAATATATATCATGGGCATGAAATTAAAAGTGTGCAGTGACGTATCATCGGGGGAAGGGATTTATAAAAAATTGGGTGTCTTAAATGTTGATGTTATATACATTTTGCCCCTGGTGTGTCCTACCTCGATTTACACACGGCCCTCACCCTACTTAACATGTTTGATAGCCATGGTCACTAAGTCGGGGGGGGGGGAGCCTATTACGCTGGCCGCTCCCTTCGTGGCGGTGGAACTCGGGTAAAAAGGTGACATCTCTTACCCTGGTGTGTCCTACCTCGATTTACACACGGCCCTCACCCTACTTAACATGTTTGATAGCCATGGTCACTAAGTCGGGGGGGGGGGGGCTATTACGCTGCGCGCGTCATGCGTGGCGGTTGAACTCGGGTAAAAAGGTGACATCTCTTTTCTCTAAGGAAGATGACTGTTATATTAATCAATAAAGAGCCACGGGTATGGTTTAAGAATATCTATAGGTCTATTGTTTGACAGGCATATATTATAGAAACTGAGAAGTTAACTCTTTTTTTTTGTAACACTTGGACCCACTGAATATGTTCTCAAAATACCCGGACACGGTGTAAAAAACAACTGCACCCGGTTAGATCCTACTATGATATTAGTATTTAAACATGACACGAGTCACTGACACACATTGTGCAGCAAACCCATCAAGCATAAAGTCTACCTTTTTCCGGTGTCAACGTTGTACACCACCCACCCTGTCCCCTTTCCAAGACATGTCCAAAACTATGTCCACTGTCGGAGACGCTGCTCTCCAGAATAAAGGCAAAGACCTCAAGTTTCCCAGATCTTTCGGTATTCCTACACAGAAGCTGTATTTCTCAAACTTCTTGTAAAACTCTGCTTGTAGATAAAGCAGTAAGGCCTCAGAGAAATCAGTTCACTTTAAATGACAGCAAGAGCAAGATAAAAGAAGTAAAATTCTGGTTTTGGGTTTAAGTTTTTGGGACTCGTCTCCTTAAATATAAAATCATTGAAATTAAACTTTACAAGTGACACCTAAAAAAAAACTTTTTTTTTTTTTTAAAAGTGCCAACATTCTGTTTTAGTTAAGATGACGGAACGGGATTATTTTTGCAACAGGATTGCACTGTTATTGACCACAAACGAAATTGATGCCACAATTTCTTCAAAATGGAATTGCTTTATAAACAGCACAATTCATATTTACATATATTTGTAATCAAGTACCCGCCTAATTTTAAAAAAAAATTAAAACCGCACTTTAGATGGCATGGTCCATCCAATTTAATAATAATAATAATGGGAGACATATTGCATTAGTATTTACTTCCTACTTCCGAGTCTCAACATTTAAACCGATTATTGTTTATGCGTCGGTAACTGAATAGGGTTTTGATGTAATCGATCATTTTAAAAAAAATAAGGAGTTTTCCTTGCTTGCCTTTAAATGTTTATTTAGGATGTAGAAAATGAGAACATCATGTTATTTGTAAAGACGTATCTCTGTTATTGATGTTTATTTTACGACCATACTGGGCATCTTAGAAATTGTTATCTCTTATATAATATGTCAAACCTTTTTCATGTCCCTGAGCTACAAAGAAAACATATTTTCAAAAATTTAAAAATTGTAAGAACATATTATTTGTCATTGTTTTTTTTTAATCTATCTAAAAGTTTAAATATCTCTAAAATTTACGGAATCGTATATAATGACGAGTTAATTAAAATATGCCCACCACTCTTTTGCCTCACTCTCGTACTATGTGTTCAAGAAATAATTACAACCCAAAAAGTTTTAAACCTAAAGAAGAATAGATGAACCAATATTTACGTCTGTAACAGTCTTGGATTGTTTTTTGTTTTTTAAATAATTAACTTTAATCACATAAAAAAATAACAACCCTTTTCTATAACCCTAAACCATATTTTGCGCAAAAAAATAAAGACAACTATTTCTTTTATCCCCCATTTTTGATCGCGGCCCCTGAACTGTTTCCTCGTAAAGTGGAAGAAAAATAAATATTTCCTTAGTTTTAAAAAAAATCTTGACCATAATCGATCATCATTTTCTTCTTTCCAGCTTCATTGAGTTTTGAGGTATTGTTGACAACCTGAAATGTACCCCAAATGTCTTAATGACCTTCACTTGTATTCTCCGACTTTTGGCATAACAGATGTTTATCATTTTAAAGGAAAATCTACAAAATCTGTTTTACGAATTCGCAAAATGTTAAATATTTTATTTCATTGATTTAAAATATCTTTATACGAGTTTGTCGTATGTAACATATGTGGGCTTTAATATAGTGCTATATTCATAAAATGTACCCACCCACCATTCTGTTGCATATCTAGTGCTGCTTGTGGCAAATCGAAAAATCGCGAAAACCCCTAAGTCCGCAAATACACACTTTTTTTTTTGCATGCCCCTGGCTTGTATAGATATCCTTCTGTTCCACCACCCCCCACCCTTGTTTGTCACGAAACCAACTGCTTTTTTAATGGCCACATACATATTCTCCATATATTTACAGAAAATGTTTATTTATTTTTAATTTAAAATATATATGAAGGTTTAAACTTTAACGTAATGGAGTTTAAAGATATTGCAGCTAAATTTAAACCTTCCCCCTTCGCACCCAAATGTTCTTTGCCTTTAACATTTTGAAAAGAAAATGGCAAAATACATAATTTATATTGTGCTAATTAATTCCCTATATTTTAATATTTCAGTCTCTAATGTTTTCGGATTTTTCATACATTGCTGTTCCAAAAAGAGGTATATTTCTCCACAGCAGCTTTGCGGACACGAGCTTTAGTTGAACCATGTCTCAGCAATATTTAGAAAAAAAGAAGAATCTGTTCAATTGCAATCTTCGCCCTCCTGCCAATATGTGATGAAGCTTGTGAATATCAAAAGACAGTTTCATAGGGGTTTTGTCGCTCAGGAAAAAAAGCTTTTGATAGGGTGGACCGAAATGAGCTCTGCAGTGTGCTGGAAACATGAGTGAAGGGAAAGCTTCTCGATACCACTAAACAAGAAGTCTCGGTGATGTGCATAGCATAAATGAACCCTGGGTGGTTTGAAGTAAGATCTTAAGTCAGACAGTGTTGCGTTCTAACGCCGTTGCTGCTCATTGTGTACATGTACAAAATTACTAAATGTGCCACTCTAGATCCTGAGGCACTCAAATACATGGTCATTTGCAGATGATCAATCAAACCTGAATGATACCAAGGCACTTAAAGAACTGATTTCAAACACCCATCCTTAAAGAACCCGTGGAGTGCGAACTTTTGAAGCTATAGTGCCCAAATTATGGAAATATTTCCTAAATCTTTGAGAGAAATTAAAAATGATTTAAAAAATCATTTAAGAAACATTTATAGACTTTTCTTCTTTAAATAGATTTTAACCCATCAGAGGGCTGATACAATACCATGGATACGAGCGCTATAAAATTATTCATTCATCATCATCATCAGTTGCAGAGCTACGTTGATTAGATGAATGACAAGAGGCACGTTTTCAGTGCAACGAACAGAGCCTGCAAACGTTATGGAATAAAAATAAGTAAATCTAAAACCGAGGTCATTTCAGCAAGCGGTAACCACTGAAAAAATGAACATAACCAGATAAGCTGTCAGCAGCACCATAAAAACCAGGAGTTCAAATATCTGGGAAACATTTCACCGAGGAAGGAAAAATGAAAAGATTGAGAAGAATGCAGCGGGAAATGCAGTTAGCTACCAAATTGCCCCTCTACTAATACAACCAATAAAAGGATAGAGACCAAAGCCGGACTTATTAGCCCTATCTTTATTTCAATCCTCACTTACCAGAGTCTAACGTGGACTCTATATAAAAGTTTCAAGAGTAAAATATTCACCTGCAAGATGAGAATTCTAAGTCGAGCAACTGGTAAAACAAGGAGGGGATCACTATCGGAACCAGGAAAACTAACTAATGGTTGCTTCCTTCCATATCAGCCAGTATGGGGTCGAAATAAAATAATATTTTTTTATTTTTTTTTTGGATTACCGGGTCAGAATACTTCCAAACCAGCCTGCAATGCAAGCTTCCGATAGAAGACACTCGGGTTTTAGAGCCAGGGGAAGACCACGTCGTCGTTGGATTGACCGTGTTAGGGAACCATCTTTGTTCCCAACATGGTTCTCCAGCAGCCCTCACATCTTGTGGCAATCAGTCAAATGTACCTTCCCGCAACGCTTCACCGGTAAACCAGATAGACAAAGAAGCTATCCTCTTGACACTTACCCTAATTTTTCAATGCACATGAACTGCATTGTAGGGGAGTTGGAAATTAGTAAATATTTTAAGTATATTGAAAATAAAAACTCTTATTTTCCCATAATTTACCCAGTTTTTAGTAGCGAATTTTGGCTAAATTCTATCTGTAGCAAAATCCTAAATTTGAGCCTCTACAAGCAAAAAACCTTTAAAATAATGTTGCTAACAAAAATATATTAAAATTCCACCAGAAAGGTTGCTCTCTTTGACATTTTTTACAACTCTGATCTTTATACATATTTTTGTAAGTGTGCCATCTCCTTTTACTGCCATAATGAGCTGTGTTTAAGCCTGTGTGTTGACCTCATTTTGCATCAGCGTCATGATGTGACGTCCACCCACATGTCTCCCCATTTTTTTTATATTGACGTCACTGATTAAATGTGTAGTGCTCTATCATTACCTACCCCAACCTGAAAAAGAAAATTTTCTTTACATTCTAATTCGCTATAAAGAATGCTGTCGGATAATACAATGTCTAAAAATTATTTTGTTAACGCCCTCCCTATAAATAAGCCGGCAGATTACTCAGTCGGAAAAGATATTTGCAAGGTGTCCTAGTCATTTTCGAGACTTAATACACTTAATAGAGGACTTAAACAATTTTACTCTTTGTGTGTGCATATATTAATAAGTATATATTTCGCTCATTATACATTTTTACTTGCTGTGCTGTAAGTTATCAACATTTTTATTTATGTATCTTTGATTTTAAATTTTTTTAATAAATTAAATTGTAGAAATGAAGTGAATATTGTGGATATAACTAGCAATAGGATCGTTTTTCTTTGTGTACTGGTTCCATTCCTCTGTCACGTATTGTTCATGTAACCTAAAGCTAAATCTTAAAACAAATACACTTCACAGAATACTTTACCAAATGCTTTACTAAATAATCAACACAATACTTCCCTAAATACTTACCCATGTACTTTACTAAGTACTTAATACCAATACTTAACAATATTATGCTTGACCATATAGTGTATCCAATGCTTCACTAAATGCTATACCAAATACTTAACCCAATGATTCACCAAATACTTTCAAAACTATTTTAACGAAATATTTCACCAAAAACCTCACCTAATACTTCACACTAAACATCAACAAATACCTCACACAGTACACCATGAAATACTTCACACAATACTTCAAAAAAATAATTCACACAATACTTCAAACTATTTTACCCTATTATGTAACTCTAAAGTTTACCATCGTATACTTCCAAATATACTTTATACTTCATCCTAGTATTAAGGGTTCGGAAACCCACGGCACGTGACAGGCGCTGGGTGCAAGCGATTTTTGATATCACAGGGAGACTAAAAAGATTACAATGAAAGACTTATATTGTTTATCTTCCAGATACCCTTGTAAGGGAATGAATTAAAAATCCGTTCTAAGCCCAATATACCCAAAAGCCTTCTGAACCCTGCTATGAAAATTCATCCTATACCTGACAGATTTTTTTTACAGAATGCCTCACCCAAATGTATCCCTTTACTTTGCAATAGACTTTGCACAATCCTCCATCACAGTTTTAACCTTTCATCGTATTCGAGGCTTACACATTCCATACGCTTCATCACAAAGAAATTCACACTTGTTAGCAACATGAAACTTGGTTTTGTTTCTTGGGCTAGTCGTTTAAAAAAGTGCTCGTTATGATTTATAATAGATTATGGACTGCGTTCAAGCTTTGTGAATGAACTGAGCATTGTCGTAGTTTCATGATGTCCTGGTTGCTGAGGAACGCTCTTAGCCGAAATGTTAACCATCTCATTGTCCCGTCTTTTGACTCAAGCCTCAACATTCTTGTTCTATTATTTCATAGTTATTGTTATATTGTTATTGTAGAGTAAATAATAATGAGTTGCTCATCTCTTGCTGAATGCACAAGTGGCACACATTACCCATTCAAAAAAAAAATAACAAGCCACGACTCATTAAAGGTAACTAAAATATTAACTTTATTCAAATCTTGTATTTACGTCATTCACACCCTCAACTTTAGAAAATTTCATAACGAGGTACACAATTAACAACGATCAGAATTAGCAAGTTCTTTTTAAACACTAGACGGTACCAAGATTGTAATGGAACGCATATTGCGCTACATTCCATCTGTTATTGCGAAGTCTCAAAATCTAAAAATATGATTCTTACAAATGTAACCGAATCGAGGCTTGATAGATTTTGTCTTTTAAAAAGAAGCAACAAATTTCAAACGCACTTGAAACTTACGTTTAGGTAGTAGTAAATTAGACTTCCGTTATTTTTAAAGATTGATCTACGTTTCTCACATAATTGAGTTTTGAGTATTTTTGTTATCCGTCTGCGAAAGCGGAGCGACTCCGAGGAAACTTGGGGAGTCCACAGGGGGTTTTGCCTCTTCGTAGCGTAGCGGACTAGTAGGGACTAGTAGAGACTAGTAGGGACTAGTAGGGACTAGTAGGGTCTAGTAGGGACTAGTAGGGAGGCACTGTTCTCCCGAAGCTAAACAACGCAGGCCGATCGCATGACTCCCAACGCAACGGGAGTAGTAACGTCGTAACATGATTACTTGTTGCCGATAATGGATTTGAGGTTTCAGTTTCGGTCCTCCAAAATCTGTTTAAACATAAAAGTTTTTAATTGTTTTTTAAGTGATTTTTTTTCATTTAAAATTCCCCTCAAAGATTGAGGCAAACTGTTCCATAATTGTGGCGTTATCGCTTCAAAAGAGCGCACTCCGTAAGACTTTTTCTGTGTTCATCCACACTGGGAACTCTCAGTAAGAACTGTGTTGAAGACCGCAGGCTCTTCAAGGATACATGTTTATTAATCAGTTCCTTGAGATACTCCGGTGCTGAGCCATATATGCAGCTGTACGTCATGGAAAGAATTTTGTAGTTAATACGCTCACGCACAGGAACCCAAGGGAGATCTCATACAACTGGGGTGATATGGTCAGATATTACATCCGCGATACAATGCGTGCTGCAGTATTTTGTATCTTTAGTAGTCTCTGAATTTGGTTCTGAGGTAAACCCCACAAACAATTATTACAGTAATCTAATCTTGACTGGATTAGAGTTACTGCTACAGCATTGGCTGTTCTCTTATTGAGTTGAGGACGCAGCTGACCCAGGGCACGCAGGTGACAGAGGGATGCCTTGACCACAGAACTGAAATGGGGAGATCATCGTGCTCTCCAAAGCTACTTTAATTTACGCGATCAAATGTATGGAACACGAGACGTTTTGATACTATTTAAATTTAAATATTATCTTTAGCATACTAGGGGATCTTCACACGAGCGGAGACCTCCTGGCTGATATGCGCCTTAAATTTAACATTATGATTTTTAAATTATTGTATCTAGATTTTCAGACCTGTTTAACCTCGACCTCATAAAATCGTGCATTATCGTCTCAAAATTGTACTATACAATTTTTTAAATAGTGTATCAATAAACCTTTAGGATATAGAATAAATAAAATAACTACTCGCATCGCAGTGCTTAGTGGGATCGAGTTAAGTTGCGGTCAAAAAAGTTAACGTCCAGAAGTAGATGACTGACGTTTATATTGCAGTCTGTGGTCACTTTGTTTTGCAGACGTGTTTTTGCCATAGATATTAATTGATTTTGAGTGGACGTACAGATCACAGTCTGTCACTGGTCAAAATAAAGTTACTGGTGACATTTAACGTGGATCGAACTCGAAGTCAGATCAGGATAACACACAACATATTTAAATAAGAATTAACTAACAAATGATGCCACCATTTTAAGACCCTACCGAGTTACTTGAATTTATTTTTGTGTTTTTTTAGGAACAGCTGGTTTAAAAAAATAAGAATCAATATCTTTGAAGCCTATTCCCGCTAATTTCCCGATAGTCTGATAACTATCACAAACTGTCAACGGGTGAAAGAAAGAGGAGTGTTGGAAATCTACGGGGACATTAAAAATCGTACCCACTGCGTTTCGCTGAACAAAAAAAGTATGCCACAAAATTACGTCATTCGAAGAAAACAAAAGCGACGATTGTCATGAAAGCCATTATGCTACTATTGCAGATGCCGTGTCTGGCAAGTCAATTATGAAAACACACAAAGCAACACTATGAGCATGATCACTATCATTACAAAAATGTGGTGGTGTTAATTTTATAGACTTAAATATTTAGACCCCCCCCCCTTTCCCCTTACACACGTACAAAAAATATCTCAAGTTAACACCACCACGCCACCACTCAATGAAAACGTAATATTTGGTCTGTTAGCAAAAAATTTCAAAAATTAAGTATGTGGCGTCAAAACATCGAACGAGATTGACTGATAAACAGTTGAAAACAATTCTCTTGATTGGATCCAGCAATTCCGAACCAAACATTGATGATATCTAGAAAGCGAAACGTCAGTTTCACACAGTTCACTTACCGTTTTTTTTGCTCCATAGTTTGTTAGATTCGAATTTTTGTGCACTAGAAATGATGTAACTATCTTTTTGCTAACGTCCCCTTCTTTAATAACTTGTTTAGTAAATAAATAAGTTGTGTGGTCATTGTTTTGTGTACATTCTCCATGATAAAATTGAATACCAATCTTAGCTGTTCGTCTTTTTCCCCAGAGCTTTCGTTCTGGCTTTCAAGTATTGGACCGAATGATTATTCGGCCCGCTCTCGTCATTTTTTTTTCCCGTTATCCATCCCGCGGTCAGAAACGGTAAAGACTTACTAAAAACGTAAAGTAACAAGCGCGTGTAACACGGTGTTTGTTAGTGTTTACCAAAGGGTTGTAAACAGTTGGTTGAGGGTTAATAGCTGGTCAATTTATTTCTACTTGGAATTCTTAACAGTGGGCATAATAACACAATGCAAGCCTGTTCGTTAAAACTAGAGAAACTGGAACGCTTGTAACAAACTATTTTTTTTTGTGTCTCCCAATGTTATTTTTTGGGTGTAAACACAATATGTATGTGTTTGTAAAGGCGATAAAGTGTGTTAGTCCTGTGTTTTCACCGCCACAAACTCTGACTTTTGAAGTCAACTACAAGGCAGTGAGGTGACAGGCAAGTCAGCGCGCCATTCTAAACTTGTTTGCTTTCTGAAAACACATTAAACACAAACTGAACACAAATTGAACACACATCCGGAACACTAGAGACAAGCATTTTTTTACATTTAACGCGCATTTAAAACTCTTTTAAGTCATGTATCAATGCGTCTATCGATGCACTCGTTTATTGGTGTACTTGATCGCGTGCCTATTCACCTTAGCATGCGTCAGTTATGACGATCGATTTCTGTGAACCGATCGCTTCCCCTCCAGCACAAAGACTCAATCTGAAACATTGAAAACATGAAAGAAATGAGAGAATGTATTTGGCACTGAGCCAGTAAGAAATTATTTGAGTGCGGTTTATAATTTGTATGTATAGAATTAGACCAAAGACAATTGTAATTCAGATATATGACTTATTTCAGTAAACAGAATAAGGATGGGCATGGAGAGTTCAGTGATTATAAAGCGGTCTTGTTCATTTATGATCAGACGGACATAATATTTATTGACGTCACGTACCCAGTAAAGCGTTTCTGTTTTGTTATTTATTCATCCATGATGTCAAATAGTGTGACAATTTAATCAGCCCGAACCAACACAACAACTCACTTGGGCACAGAACACCGTGCTGGGGGGCATCGAGGTGTCCGTGAATGGCGTGGGTGGATTTTGTAAGGGGGGGGGGGGGCAAGGGAAGGGACAGGGAAGGGAAGGGAAACGTAGAGGGGGGCAAAGGAAAGAGCCAATGGGTTTAGGATGTCAAGGGTTCTTCAATAATTCCCACCAGCCTAGCAGCCTAACGAACCAACACAACAACTCACTTGGGCACAGAACACCGTGCTGGGGGGCATCGAGGTGTCCGTGAATGGCGTGGGTGGATTTTGTAAGGGGGGGGGGGGGCAAGGGAAGGGACAGAGAAGTGAAGGGAAACGTAGAGGTGGGCAAAGGAAAGAGCCAATGGGTTTAGGATGTCAACGGTTCTTCAATAATTCCCACCAGCCTAGCAGCCTAGAAAAAAGTATGGCGCCTCTTTATCGGATCAAAATACTGTTGATTGATTTCTATTCCGTTCGTATTATTTATTTATTATATTTAAAATAAAACTAAAATATCAAATAATTTCAGTTTTTGAAGTCGTGCATCCCCAGAATGTAAGGGTTGTCACCACATGATGTTTGATTGAAAAAGGGCAATGTCAGTCAATGTAGTGATTGATGTCAACCGTTCACCCCCCCCCCCCACAACAGTTGGTCATTTGTCGTTCAGATGTATTAAGTACGTCAATGTCGTGGTGTTTGCAAATCTCTCATGATTAGCCCATGCCCGCCATCAAAGCATGTTGCAAAAAAAAAAAAATGGCAGTTACGGCAGGTCAGTTTCATATAATACAATAATGATTTAAACATGGCATGAATCGCCCGCACAAATTACATGGTAGACCCATCAAGAAAAAAATGCTACCTTGTTCCTGTGTCCGCGTTGTACACCACCACCCTGTCCACTTTCAATGACGTGTCCAGAACTAACTCCACTATCGGAGACGCTGATCTCCAGAATAGAGTCACAGATCTCACGTTTCCCAGATCGTTTGGTATTCCTACGCTGAAGTTGTACTTTCCACAAGCCTTGTACCACTGCGCACTATGGAGAAAGGAAAAAAAAAAACAACTGAAAATTAAACAGCTCCCTAAAAACAACGGTTTGTTCCATATAAATTCTTCATGTTTTATTTTATAACAATATTCTTGTGTCCCACCCGCTTTTACATCGCACATTTATTTCACCGACTATTTACTATTTCAGAAAAACAAAAGACAACATTACGCACCAAACGCACTTGTGGTATTTTGTTTTAAAAAAATCTCATTTAGCGCAGTTATCGGGAATTTGAATTCAGTTGCATCAGATGCCTTCATCTTCCCTATAAAAAAAGGGGGAAACAACTGATTTTGGGGGGTTAGGGGTTTGGGCTGAAAAATTGAGAGACTTTAATCTCATCGGCAACGAGTCTGTGGGCCAAGTTTCAAGCTCGGTGATGGAAAGTGGGTCAATTAGCCGTCCGGAGATTTTACCTAACACCCAGCCAAAATTAAATACGTTTTCAAAGATTCAAAATAACTATTGCGAAAATTAGTATAATTTTGAATTTATTTTCTACGTAATGCTATTAAACACACTAAGATTTTTCACCATGCAACAAAAATGTCTAAATTTCGCTATTAATGTATACATAAAACAACTAGGAAAAAACAAGGGGTGTGGAGACTGCAATCAGATTTTTAGAACGAAATAAGCAAAACAAAGTATATGAAAGTCTGAAAAAAAAGATGCAACAAATTTTTAAAAAACGAACGTGTCAGCAAGAAGCCTTCTTTGGCGAACAAACAAGAGTGATAGCAATATAATAATTACAATGTTGTATCTGAGAGGACAGCAAGAGGAATGAGGGACATTAAAACAATAAAAAAAATATATAAAAATTATGGGAAGGTGGAATGAGAACTGGGGAGAAAGTGTATTTTTTCATATTATTTTGCTCGTTTTTTTTTTTTATTTTGAACAAATTTCAGTTCAAAGAAATTCAAGTTTGAACAATTACAAGTCTGTAAAAAAATCTTTCGTACCTATTACTGATATCCACTATATATCTATATCTATATATATATATATATATATATATATATATATATATATATATATATATATATATATATATAGAGAGAGAGAGAGAGAGAGAGAGAGGGAGAGAGAGAAATATATATATATATATATATATATATATATATATATATATATATATATATACATATATACATATATATATATAGAGAGAGAGAGATAGAGGGAGGGAGGGAGGGAGGGAGCAAGGTTGGTAGCTCACTGATAGCTGATATATAGATAGATGGTATGATGGATGGATTGACAGATGGATGGACGGACAGATAGATAGACCGAAAGATCGATTAGATTAGTTAGATAGATGGATGGTTGGATGGATGGATGGATATATGGATGGATGGATGGATGGAAAGATAGATAGAGTCAGACTGACAGAAAGACAGACAGACAGATGGGCTGACTTTGAATTGCAAAAACAAATATATACAACAACCTGTTTTGTATTAAAAGAAAATTTTCCAATATAAGTGTTAAAACTACACCTTACACTTGATTCAGTTCTACTTTGGGAGAGCGTCCATTATCCCCATCTAAGATGACATCCACATATCCCAGCCGGTCGCCATCACTTACTGGGCTTATGTCAAGTGCCAGCTCGTAGCTGTACTCTGTTTGGAATGCATAAGCTGGACATAAAAACTGAGGAAATCTGAATTGTCACTGTTTATGGGAAGGATTGGGAAAAAGGGGGGGGGGAGAGAATTTCTGACAATAAATAAGAGATCTGAATAATATGTTATATTCAAATACTGGTCTATGAGATGTAGCAAATATCGATTTTATAGATGTTCTCTGTACGGAGATGTGACTTATAGAAATCTATATACGTAATATTTTAATTATCTTGGATGCAAACCGTTTGAATTACAATTATAAAATAAAAACAGAAGAATGGATTTTAAAGCTTAAAAATGTACCCAAGACATTGTTTCAGACAGCAAATGTCAAGATAAGCAAAACCTACAATTTTGATGTTACAATGTTACTCACGACAAAAAGGTGGTGCGCTGGAGGTTGTGAGGTATAGAGATCTCCTTGTCCCCGGAAGTGGCAGATACTGTTCAGCCCGTAAGCCCATTGATGCACAGCCGCCATTTTCGCAAGTTTTACATTCTCCACTCTTTAAAATAAAAATAAAAAATCAGAAGTTTTTCAATAACAGTCACTTATATCTTTAGGATGTGGGTTGGCCTTCAGCTGCATGACTGTTAACATTAACCACCAGGTAGACAATGGCACATATTAGTGATACTGTTTTTTTGTAAATGTTCTACAGCAGTGGTTCTCAACCTTCCTATTGCCGCGACCCTTTAATTCAATTCCTCATGTTGTGGTGTCCAAGAAACATAACATTAGGTTCATTGCTACTTCATAAATATTGTGTTTTCCGATGGTCTTATGCGATCCCTGTGTATGGGTCGTTTGACCCCCAAAGAAGTCGTGACCCACGGGCTGAGAACCTCTGTTCTAGGGGCTCTTATATTTAATGACGTCATTCATTTGTGCTTTTTTTTTCAAAAACCTTTTAACATTCTTCTTGTCTTATGTCTAGCCAATTTTCGCAAGAGCTCCTGTTCTTATATTTCTATTGCATGCTGCGATGTTACTACACCGCATATACTTCCTACCAGGTATTCCTGCTCGTTGGCGCAAGGGTAGGCCAAGAATGGACATGTCGAGTTGATACTCTCATGGAAGTACTGAACGGCCCTGGCGTGGTGGCAGGTCACGATGTGGACAGCGTCCGTGGCAGCTGTGAAACAAGTGGCAAAGTTCGTGTCACATGATTGCATTGTGCTATTCCTATGAAGGCTACCTATTTTCCTATTCCCAAAAACTCTTAAATCTTAAGGCAAGCTATTTCTCAAGCACTCTTAAGTCCTCGTAGACATCATCAAGTACAAAATAGCTTGTGTTTTCCCAAAATACCTTGTGTAATCCCCCACATTCCATATGTCATTCCAAAATACCATGTATCATTCCACAACATATCGTGTTATCCTCGCATACCTTGTGTTATCCCTCATTACCTTTTGTTATCCTTCCATATCATAGATTATTTCCTCACATATCATGTACCCCACTTCCACATACATTATCTTGCAATTCCTAATGATATGTCATAACTTAATCTATCCACCCTAAATCTTGACACCCCACCATACATAACATCACCCATCCTTTCGTTATTCCACATTACATTTTTTTCTTTCCATCGGCTTCTGCAAACTTACATATTGGTGCTTCCATTTGAGATACAGAGGTGACATCGTTATCCGGACATCCCGGTTGGTCATGTCCCAAGTTCGGAAAGAAATCCAAATGACCCACTGGCTGCTTAATGCCATAAGCTAATGGATATTTTAAAATAGTATGATTAACACTTCTTTCATCATTAAACTGCTTCTATTCAATGTAGCGAACTCTTACCAAAAAAAAATTTTACTGAAATATATTTTCAATTTTAACAATTGTTACGGACACAAATATTTTTGTGTCAATTTGTTAAATGTTTAAAGCTAAAAGTAAATTTGAAAAAATATTTCGTAATACTATTTAGTTCTATAGCTATATGTTTTATGACGTAAAATCTTCTTCTGGTACTGGTAGTGGTCGTTGCTGCATCCATATACTGGAATCTGTGCAACGGTTGGGGAAGCGATGTTGCTATTCTAACAGCTACTAGCAGATGCCAGGGCAGCCTTGAAGCTATAATGTTGCGTTAGTTTATTATATGCCATTCTCGTTAATATTTAATTTCTTCTAATTACGGTCATACAAATTTAAAGCAAGTGAGAATTTTTTTTTTTCCTACTAATACCTTTAATTGAGCAATTTCTCATCTATTAAAGGATATTCAAAAGTTGATACGGACTTTTACTGACGGATCATTTTAGGTCAGTTTTGTAAGGACTGTCCGCAAATATACAGACCTGTTGGCAGCCCTGGATCTAATCAAGCTTGTAAGTTTTAAAGGACTCACTAAAGGTGACATAGGCCGTTCAGGTGTATCCCTAGACCCCCGTGTTCTCCCCATTAATACGATACACACAATGCTAATTTTCAAATGGCTCTTTCGTCTAGGGAGTTTCTGAAGGAACTGACAAGAACAAAAATTGCCTACATCTTAAATAACATAAAACAAAGTAAGTAGCCCAATAATATTGAACTAACTATTGTATTAGTAAATCATTGTTGAATCTTCGATTTCCTTTTGTTTTCTCTGTTATTTTGTTGAATTTCCATAGGCTCATTAAAAAGACTGTTTAGGTTATCTTTGTGTGTCCAACCACTAAAACTTTGCAAGTAAGTATTAGGAAATAAATTCGTATATTCGTAAATGCGCGAAATGAGTTGACAGAAAACAACCGTAAGATGAGTTCAAGAATCGATATACACGTTTTAACGACATTTCGTGACCGCCCTTTGTGGCTCGACTCATGTGTAAAACTTGTTGGTATTACTGTGTCAGGGAACTGTGAACTCTTTTTTATTTATTGTTATTTCAATCGCTCAATCAATGAATCATTTCCTCTTTTTAAATAATATATCTATACACACCTTGTCCGGATAAAAAGGGAAAGTAGTGTAGTAGGGTCATTTCAGGGCGCAAAATGGCGGGTGAAGGGCGGGTGAGCCCGCCAGACCCGCCAAGGGGGCATAACCCGATAATTACTTTGTAATGGTCTTATAAAAGGTACCTCCCTTTGTTGTCCGAGTGTAATTATTTTTTGTCCGAGTGTAATTATATTGAGTTAATTATTGATTTGTAATTAGAGTTGTACAATGGTATATTTGATTAATGACGACATCAAATACAACATCAAAGAGATAACAAAAGAGGGCTTTTTATATTACTTTTATTATATTTTATGACAAGTGCATGATTCAACAGAATCATGATTGATTCAACAGAATCACAATTTTATTGCGTAATTTTATTATGAGTGGTTCTCAAATTTCTATTGAGTGGTTCTCATTTTCGCTAATGAGGGGTTCTCATAGTGTTTTGGGTATAATTTTTCTTGTATTTTAATTAGTTTTCTTGTCTATTTTAAGGTATTCTCAAAGTGTTGGGGTCATTTTTTGTTATTTTAAGTGATTCTCAATGTATGGGGGTCATTTTTTGTTGCATTTTAATAGTTTTTTTAAATATTTTTAATTAGTTTTCTTGTATATTTAAAGTGGTTATCACGATGTCGGGGTTGATTTTCTAATAAGTGGTTCTCATTAGGTGTGAATCATTTTTTGTTGCATTTTAGTAGGTTTTCTTATATTTTTAATTAGTTTTCTTGTACATTTTAAGTGGTTATCACGATGTCGGGGTCGATTTTCTAATACGTGGTTCTCATTAGTTGTGAATCATAACGAGTTTTCTTCTCGTTATGGAATAATTCTGTTGTAGCAGGATAACTTTATTGAATTTTATTGATGAGTAATCAAATATTTCTCATTGTCAAGGGGTTCTCAAAGGGTTTTGGTTGTATATTTTCTTATATTTTTAATAGTTTTCTTGTCTAGTGTATATGGTTTGGTAGGCAGGACAGGTGATTTTTTAGCTTCTTCTTGGTAAGTTTGAGGACCGAGTAGTCTAGGGGGTTATATTTTTAATTGGTGTTCTTAATAATACGAGAACCATTGAGATATATTTTTTCCATAGGCTTTACAAACCAAGGATCCGGTCTACACGTGGGTGAGTAACCGACCATAGG
>CAXITT010000558.1:18817-114642 GCA_964033795.1 Lymnaea stagnalis
TGACAGGGACTGTCATGCTGAATGCGACCATACGTTTATTGAGGTAATATTATCAATGAGATGTGCCACAATGACAGTGACTGTCATGTTGAATGCGACCATACGTTTATTGAGGTAATATTATAAATGAGAAGTGCCATAATGTCAGGGACTGTCATGCTGAATGCGACCATATATTTCTTGAGGTAATATTATAAATGAGATCTGCCACAATGACAGTGACTGTCATGCTGAATGCGACCATACGTTTATTAAGGTAATATTATAAATGAGAGGTGCCGCAATGACAGGGACTGTCATGACCAATGCGACCATACGTTTCTTAAGGTAATATTATAAATGAGATGTGCCACAATGACAGGGACTGTCATGCTGAATGCGACCATACGTTTATTGAGGTAATATTATCAATGAGATGTGCCACAATGACAGTGACTGTCATGTTGAATGCGACCATACGTTTCTTGAGGTAATATTATAAATGAGATGTGCCACAATGACAGGGACTGTCATGCTGAATGCGACCATACGTTTATTGAGGTAATATTATAAATGAGAAGTGCCACAATGTCAGGGACTGTCATGCTGAATGCGACCATATATTTCTTGAGGTAATATTATAAATGAGATCTGCCACAATGACAGTGACTGTCATGCTGAATGCGACCATACGTTTATTAAGGTAATATTATAAATGAGATGTGCCACATTGACAGTGACTGTCATGCTGAATGCGACCATACATTTCTTGAGGTACTATTATAAATGAGATGTGCCACCATCACAGTGACTGTCATGCTGAATGCGACCATACGTTTATTGAGGTAACATTATACATGAGATGTGCCACAATGACAGGGACTGTTAATTTAACGCGCTCTATTCTTGTTTTGTTGTTTTTCGTCCGCCAAAATCGACTAAGACCAAAACTAGGACAATCTAGACATCCGCTTAATTGAGTGAGTTTGGTGAGCTCATAGATGGCTTACCAGACCGATCCGTGCTCGGAATAATCTCTGGCACCTCGGGCAAGGGATATTTGCTGCAGTCGGTGATCTAATTTTGAGTGTCTCAGCTGTGGCTATTCAACTGACTGCATGAGATTTAGCCCCCTTTTTTGACAGCTGATTTCCACCTGACTCTTTCCTTTGCTATCTGCACCTACTTAGTAAGATTATTTATGTGGCCTTTAGTACCACTTTCAGAGAGTCTTGTAATTTTTTTTTAACTTTCTTGGGAATCTGTTGACGATCATAAGTTCTCCGAAGAAAATCTGTTTTGGGAGCCTGCGGTCTTCCATACGGGCTACGTGTCCCATCCAAAAAGAGTTGAGACTGGATAAGTGTTGTGAAGGGACTAGGTAGGTTTGCTCTGGAAAGGACCTCTGTGTCAGGAGCATTGTCTTGCCACCTGATGCCTAGAAGTTTCCTGAGGCATGTTGTGTAAAAATGGTTCAGTTTCTTGGCGTGACGCTGGTAGACTGTCCACGTTTCACATCCGTATAGCAATGTCGAGATGACTGCTGCGCTATACACCTTGATCTTCGTTTCTCGTCTGATACCTCTCCTGTCCCAAACAGTGCTGCGGAAAGATCAACATGTGCCCTCCTATTAACTTGTTCCCTACTATCAACATGTCCCCTTCTCTCAACATTTCCCCTCTTGTCCCATCCTATCGACCACTCCTTCATATCAACTTTTCCCCTCCTATTAACCCAAAACATTGCCAAGTCACTGACTTCCTGTAAATTTTTCGAGACACTAGTACCCTCTAAGTTAATCTAATCACTTATGCCATTTCACTGTTTCAAGGCAATGATACCCTGTGACTTTGCCAATTAACATCTGTCCTGTCATTTTGCCCAGTCACTGATGCCTTGTCATTTCCCAGTCACTGATGCCTTGTCACTTTTTCAAGTAACTGATGTGCTGTAACTTTGCCCAGTAATTGATGCCTGCCTATTTGCCTAGTCACTAATCCCTTGTCATTTTTCCTAGTCAGTGATGTTCTGTCACTTTGCCAAGAAACTGATGCCATTTCATTCAGCCCAATTACTGATGCCATTTAAATTTACACATTCATGGATGACGTGTCCATTCGACAAGTCACTGGTACCCTTTAATTTTACCCAGTAACAGGTGCCATGTAATTTGCCCATTCACAGATGCGAGCAAATGTTACACAGCCACTGATGCTCTGTCACTCATTAAGCCCAGTCACTGGCACATTTAATTTTACCCAGTCTCTGATGACCTGCCATTTAGCCCAATAACTGATGCCCTTTAATTTTGCACAGACATTGCAGTGTGCCACTTTCCCAAGTCACTAAAGCTCTGTCATTGTGACCAGTCACTGACGCTCTAAAAATTTGACCCAGTGACTTATGTCCTGCAATTTTAGCCAGTAACTGATGTCCAGTCACTTTTCCTAGTCATCGATTCCTTTTAATTTTACACATTTACAAAGACGTGTCACTTCGCCAAGTCAATGATGTCCTGTCATTTAGCCAATTCTCTGATGCCCTTTACATTTATACAGACACAGATGACATGTCATTTAGCACAGTCACTGATGCACCTTTATTTTACTCAGACATTTATGACGTGTAATTTCGCCAAGACACTGATCCCATGTCATTTAGCACAATCACTTATGCCCTTAAATTTACCCAGTGACCGATGTCCTTTCATAAACCAGTCACTAATGCCCTTTAATTTTACCCAGTCTCTGATGTCTTGTAACCCTTCCCAGTCATTGATGCCCTTTAATTTAACACATTCACAAATGACGTGTCACTTTGCCAAGTCACTGATGCCCTGTCATTTAGCCCAGTTACTAATGCACTTTTGCTTTACACAAATACGGCTGACGTGTCACTTCGCCCAGACACTGACCCCATGTCTTTTAGCTCAGTAACTTATGCCCTCTAATTTTACCCACTCACTGATGCCCTGTCATTTGGGCAGTCACTGGTGCCCTCCAGATTTACCAAGTTTCTGATTCCAAGTCACTTGGCAACGTCACTACTGATGCTTTGTCAATAAAAATTGTCTCTGATGCCCTTTAATATTTCCAAGTCAGTGATGGCTGCCACTTTGCCCAGTAACTGATGTCATGTCATTTTGTCAATTCACTGATGCACTGTCATTTTTTCCATTTACATATACCCTGTCACTTTCCACTGTCACTGATGTCATGTAATTTTTCCCAATCACTAATGCCCAATAATTTTACACATATACTGATGACATGTAATTTTGCCAAGACACTAGTCACATGTCATTTGGAAAAGTCACTTTTGCCCTTTACTTTTACCCAGTGACTGATGTCCTGTCATTTAGCCCAATCACTGATGCCCTTTAACTTTACACTGTCATTGATGCCATGTTATTAGCCCAGTCACAGATGCTCGCTAATTTTAGACATTCACTGATGATCTGTCACTTTGTCCAGTCACTGAAGCTCTGTCAATAAGCCCAGTCACTGAAGCTCTGTCAATAAGTCCAGTCACTGACACCCTTACTTTCACACAGTCTCTGATTCCTTGTCAATTAGAAATGTCTTTGATTGCATTTAATTGTTCCAAGTCACTTAAGCTTGCCACTTTGCTCAGTCACTGAGGTCATGTCATTTTGCCCATTCACTGATCCCCTGTCAATTTTACCAGTAACATATAACATGTCATATTCCATTGATACTGATGTCATGCCATTTAGCCCAGTCAATGATGCACTTTAATTTTACACAGGCACTGATGACGTGTAATTTCGCCAAGATACTGACACCATGTCATTTAAGAACATTCACTTATGCCCTTTAATTTTACCCAGTCACTGATGCCCTGTCGTTTAGCCCAGTCTCTGATAACCTTTAATTTTACACACACTGATCACATGTCTTGTATGCCAGTAACTCATGCCCTATAATTTCACCCACTCACTGATGTCCTGCCATTTAGCCAGTCACTGATGCCCTTCAATTTTACCTATTCACTGATGACGTGTTAATTCGCCAAGTCACTGTAGCCCTGCCATTAACCCAGCCACTGATGCCCTTTAATTTTACACAGACAATGATGGCGTGTCATTTAGCTAAGTCACTGATGTAGTGCCATTAAAGCCTGGCATTGATGCCCTTTAATTTCAAACAGATACCGATGCAATGTCATTTTGCCCAGTCACTGATGCCATGGCATTAACCCAGTCACTCATGCCCCCTAATTTTACAGCGTCACTGATGCCCTGTCACCTTGCCCAGTAACTGACGCCCTGTCATTTAGCCTGAGGACTGATGCCCTTTTATTTTACACATTTACTGAATCCATGTCACTTTGCCACGTCACTGATGCCTCGTCATTTAGAACTGTCTCTGATGGCCTTTCATTTGTCCTAGTCACTAATGCCTGCCACTTTGCCCAGTCACTGATGTCATATCATTTTGCCCATTCACTGATCCCCTGTCCCTTTTCCCAGTCATGTAAACTATGTCACTTTTTCTCTGTATCTGATGTAATGACATTTTGAGCAGTCAATGAAGCTTTTGTAATTTTACACATTCACGGATTACGTGTCAATTCGAAAAGTCACTGATGCCCTTTAATTTTATCCACTCACTGATGCCTTTTCATTAGTCCATTCACAGATGCCTGCTAATTTTGATTGCCTTTCATTTGTCCTAGTAACTAATGCACTGTCACTTTGCCCAGTCACTGAAGATCTGTGTTTTAGCCAAGTCACTTACACCCTTTAATTTAACCCAGTCTCCAACCTTGTCATTTAGCCCAGTAACTGATGCCCTTAAATTTTACACTGACGCTGCAAAAATGACACTGTTCATAGTTACAAATGCCCTGTCATTATGCCCAGTTACTAACGCCCTTTAATTTAACCCAGCGACTGATGTCCTGTCATTTAGCCCAGACACTGATGCCCATTAATTTTACCCAATCACAGATGTCCTGTCAATTTTTCCAATCATTGATTCCCTTTAATTTTACACATTTACTAATGACGTGACACTTCGCCAAGTCATTGACTTTCTGTATTTAGCTTAGTCTCTGATGCACTTTAATTTTACACAGATACTGTTGACATGCCATTTACCCAGTCATTGATGCCCTTAAATTTTACCCAGTTACTGATGCCTACCATTTTGCCAAGTCACTGATATCATGTCATTTTGCCCAATTAATTGATGCCCTGTCACTTTTCCCAGTCGCGAAAGGGCTTTCCCTTTGCCAAATGTCTGATACCCACTCATTTTGCCAAATCTCTATGACTCCGAGTTTTTACTGTCACTGATGTCATGTTATATTGCCCAGTCACTAATTCCTTGTCACTTTGCCAATTCACTGATGCCCTGTCACTTTTACCAGTCACCAATGCACTGTAACTTTTCACAATCGCGAAAGGACTTTTCCTTTGCCAAATGTCTGATACCCTCTCACTTTTCCCGATCTCTGATGCCGTGTCACTTTTCCCGATCTCTGATGCCGCGTCATTTTGCCGAGTCGATGATGCCATGTCACTTTGACAATTCACTAATATACTTTAAATTTTCCTAGTCACAGATTTACTGTCATTTTAACAGTCTCAGAATCCCCTATGATTTTAATTAGTATTTTCTTCACATCACTATTAAAAGTACTGTATCTCTTGCAGTTGTAGCCGATCTCTGCATTTCTTCTCATTTCAACTTTCAACCTGTGACCGCTTTCATTTTTTAACATTGTCGTTTTGCTTTTTACCACTCAATTCTCTAGGCCTGAGCATGGTTCCACGGGGACAAGATGACCAGAATGACGTGGTCAAGCGTGACGATGTCCAAAGTCCAGACACGAGGTGAGGTCAACCAAACATTATCTTTCATTCCCACTTTCCTCTCCTAATGCTTACATTTCAGACAACTCAATTTAAATAATCATACACTCTGGGGATATCCTTCTTGTATATTATAATTATGTAATTCTTTACATTTAGCTCAAGTTGAAATGTCAGAAAATCTCATCATGTCAATTTTATTTCTTTTCCATTTGAAAAAATCCCGGATCTTTTTGATCAATTAAATGTGCTGGTGAAATAAAACAGAAAATTGAGCTGGTCAAAATAAAACCTGGATTTAAATATATCAACAAATTAAAGGGCACGGATCTGTTTTCACCAAGATGACTGTAAGCCTTGTTATTCTTAAATCGGTCCTTAGGAAACAAGCGATTAAAAGCGTATCTTTTATATATCTATATTTTGCTTGTGGTGTGACTGATCCATTTGCAGATAACGCGCAGAATATAATTCCCGATAAATACGATTTATTATTTTTTAAACCTACGCAACTGCGTTTGGTGCGTAATATTTTCATTTCGGAAAATGAAATCGTCTCAATTTAAATATGGTGTATTAAATATTCAAGTTCCAAAGTGGTTTGAAAATCATTGAACAACTAGCCCTCCTCTACAATCAGACTCTCACTTCCCTTGGATACATTTGGCCCAGCGTCAAATAAGTTTGTTAGTGACAGATCTAACTCCCCTTTGTTCTCTCCCACAGTTCAGAACAAATGAAGTTTGTTAGGCGTGTAGCTGAGAAGCCTTGTAAAAGAAGTGGTTGTGAAGTGGTCATGAAGTTTCGTGAAGTGGTCGTGAAGTGGTCTTGAAGTGGTTGTGAAGTGGTCGTAAATTGGTCGTAAAGTGGTCGTCAAGTGGTCGTGAAGTGGTCGTAAAGTTGTCGTAAAGTGGTCGTGAAGTGAACAAACAATCGTTTCGGAAAGCAATCGAAATGTACGAGCAATAAATCATGCAAGCTAATTCTGATCATGTTCAGTATGTTTTTAAGACCGCAGTTGCTAACTCATGCAAGATGTTCTCTGTGTTTAATGACTTTCTCAGGAAAAAAACCAGCATCCCTTGATTTACCTGTCAGGAACAACGATCAAGCTGAAGTTAAAATTAGCAATTTTTCACTGAAAAATTAAGAAATTATGAAAAATCTTCCAAGAACGTTGTCTTTGAAAGAACCCTCTAATGTAATTCGTCTTAGTTTCCCCATTAACATTTCAGACGTAACATCATAGTATCTAAACCGTCTATTGTTGACCCCCATTCCAAAATTAATATGGACTGCCTGAAAGTCTTGCTTTCTGAACTGGTTAACGTTGTGAATTGTAGCCTTCATTCTGCTACATTGTAACGTCTCTTCGTGTACTTTTCAACATTGAAATAGTAGCCATCAGTTTGCCACAGTTTCAGGTCTCTTCGTGTACTGGTCACCATTGGAATAGTAGCCATCAGTTTGCCACATTTGCACGTCTCTTCGTGTACTGGTCACCATTGGAATAGTAGCCATCAGTTTGCCACAGTTGCACGTCTCTTCGTGTACTGGTCACCATTGGAATAGTAGCCATCAGTTTGCCACAGTTGCACGTCTCTTCGTGTACTGGTCACCATTGGAATAGTAGCCATCAGTTTGCCACAGTTGCACGTCTCTTCGTGTACTGGTCACCATTGGAATAGTAGCCATCAGTTTGCCACATTTGCTCGTCTCTTCGTGTACTGGTCACCATTGGAATAATAGCCATCAGTTTGCCACAGTTACACGTCTCTTTGTGTACTGGTCACCATTGGAATAATAGCCATCAGTTTGCCACAGTTGCACGTCTCTTCGTGTACTGGTCACCATTGGAATAGTAGCCATCAGTTTGCCACAGTTGCACGTCTCTTCGTGTACTGGTCACCATTGGAATAGTAGCCATCAGTTTGCCACAGTTGCACGTCTCTTCGTGTACTGGTCACCATTGGAATAGTAGCCATCAGTCTGCCACAGTTGCACGTCACTTCAAGGCAGCGGTCGTTAAGCCTATCTTTTAAAAAAGGGGCGTTGACCCAAATGAAAGCAGGCATTTTTCCCCGATCTCCAACCTGCCCTTTTTATCTAAATTTCTTGAGAGAGTCTTGTCACAGTAGCTGTTGCAGTATCTAAACACTTATGACTTTCTTATCGGCACTGCTCCGTGTCAATAAATGATGTTCTTTTTAGTGCTCTTCGTGGCGATCTGAGCTTCTTCTGTCATAACTTCTAAATGAGGTGGGTATCTCTGAAACATCACTTCACTGGTTTAATTCTTATCTGACTGACAGGACTCAGTGTCTTGTAGTGAAGCAAGCATCTTCCAGGGACACCCCTGTTACCTGCGGCGCAGCTCAGGGCTCAGTTTTAGGACCTATTTTGTTCTCCATGTACACTAGCCAGCCTGGCAAAATTATTGAGAGGCACGTGATTTTCCGAAAATTATTTGCGGATGACAAAGATATTTACAAGTGTTTTGAGCCTGATCCTTGGAACTGTGCAGCTGCTGTTTTGGATGTCGATGCGTGCTGTCTTGTGGTGAAATCATGGATGGCATCAATCATACTTAAAATATATGACGATAAGGCAGAGGCAATTACATGTGGTTCTGACGCAAATTGGTGCATCATGGATCAACTTGTACAAAAGTGTCAATCACCTTGACTAATATCATTTCTGTGGTCAGGGCTTGTTTCTGTCGTCTGCGCGCACAGGGTCAGCTGCTTCCTCAACTTAATAAGCTAACAGCCCCTGTCGTAGCAGTCACTTTAATACCATCAAAATTAGATTACTTTAAATGTTGTTTTTGGGGTGTACTACACACCCACTTTCAGAGACCTCAGAAGGTACTAAATACTGCAGTTCGCATTGCATAACGGATACAAAACTGATAGATAGGAAGTTCACGCTGTGCTGTCACCAATGCATGGTGGTTAAAACTACCTAGAAATATTCTGGTAAAGGTGCCTCCTCTAACATCTTTTCAAGGGATGTTTTTTCACGTTCTCTGTGTTGTACATATATTAAAAGAATGAGCCAGGGTGACATAACGCCAAAAGGGAGATATAATAATAATAATAATAATACGTTTTCTTATATAGCGGGGTACCCCAGCCAAGGGCTGGGCTCACGGAACTGTACATACAAATTTTATCAAAAGAGACATAATAATGACATTAAAATAAAATACATTTATGAAATAAAGAACAGCAAAAAAATGTATATTCACCCACCCCAACACACACCTTTTACAAAGCAAACCATGGACGACAGCCAGCAAGATCGTTTATCGGTCAGAGGAGGGGAATCACTTAGGGTAATATATGATTAAAGTACGTCTGTATTCCTAAAAACAATCGTAGTTATCTTCTATTATTTTATGGAAATCCAATAAATTTAAATGCGCAAAAATATTTTAAATCCGCTTTTCATTTAGTAAAAGTTAAATTTATATTATTATAGATTGCAAATATATTTAAAGTATCAACTAAGGAACTATTTAAAACATTTTATATGTGTTTGAAAGTTATGAAAAGTTTTTCTGAAAATCGTGATCAACGAATTACACAGCAGTCACATTTATCGGGAAAACCCAAGCATCAATCATTTTTAGTGCGTTTTTTAGTGCGTTGATAATATTGCGAAATAAAACTAAAATTAATTTCTTCTAATTTACCACGCAAATAACGTCAAAGCACGAAAACCTTATTTCGCCAAAACTCTCAGTTTTCTTTCAATTGAATAACCGCGCGTGACAAAACTGATAATGTATTTTCCCTTCTTAAAAGTAAAATTAATAAATTCAACGGATTGCTTTTTTAAATTGTAAATAAAGCACACACATATTTTTGCTTTGTATATTTTTAAATTTAAAAGGTTTTGCCTTCTTTTGATTCCAAAAATATACTTTAATTAAATTTAAAACGTAATAAAAAATAACCTTTAACTATCATTCTAATAAGAAAAAGCGGTTTAAAGTCAATCAGTGCAGCGAAACTCTATAGCTAATTAGCATTGACTGATCCACGTATACCTTATACAAATAAGAACGAACCATATGAAGTGCTAAAAATGTTAGTTTGGGTATGGAATGGACTACAATCCGAGAGAAGATTATCTAAATTCACTTCAATTTGGGGTTGGGGGGAGGGGGGATTGGTCACTTTGCAGCACAAGATATGTTCAAAATAAAGGAATGAATTTGATAAATAATTAAGCTTCTTGGGTACATTCATAACGGGTGTAGAAAATAGGATGTGTACATTTTTACGTGGATGACAATATATTTAAATCCTATGGTATTACATTTGTGAAAAAGGAGATGTTCCATTCTCTTTTCACAAATATGTGAATGTACATTTTGCTCAAAGCAGCACTAGATAAGTCTAAAAAAAAAGGAATGAATTTGATAAATAATTAATTTTCTTTGGTACATACATGTCGGAGGTAGGAAGTAAGATGTGTAACTTCTTACATGGATTACAACAGAGTTCACTCCTGTGGCATACAATTTGTGATATAATAAAATTGTTACATTCTCTTTTTACAAATATTGTTATGTTCATTTTGCCCAAGACAATACAAGATACTTAACAAAATCAAGGAATTAATTTGATTAATAATTAACCTTCTTGTGTACATACCTATCGGAGATGTGAAAAGGGAAGTGTACATTTTTAAGTAAATGAAACTATATTTAAATCCTATGCTATTACATTTGTGAAAAAGAAGATGTTAAATTCCCTTTTTACAAATAAACATATATTTACCAATTAAGAAAATCAATGGGGATAACAAAGCTTGGGTACATTAATATAAGTATATCCGTGAATATCAAAACGCAATCATTCTATACACTTAAAAATTAAATTTTGACAAATGAAGATGGGTTAATATTTTCTTTTTTTTTTAATGAAAATATATGTTTGTTTTTCCTATGCAAAACAGTAAAGGGTGTGTATTTTTATGATATTAACAATTTAATTTTCTTTTAAGACAACCAAATCTGATTTAGTCGTAAAAACATTTGCGAGATTCTTCTTAGATTAAATAATTCTTTGTTTTTCAATTTGCTGATAAAGTATAATTTTAAAAAAGGCAAAAATGTGTTAAAACTTTTGATGACGATATCAATATGTCTAATTCATACCTGTAATACAAAATATATTTATACCATAAGTAGTGTTTTTGCTGTAAATTTAAGATTATGTTTCTTTTTAAAATTTTGAAAGAAAAAATTGTAATTTAAAGGAATAAAAAGGGCTAATCTAAGGTATTTCACTAAAATAGTAATTGTCCTCAATTAAATTCTTTAGTGACAAAAGTGATATACTTAATGATCATTTAGACTGGGTAATTTAAGGTCATGTTTGGAGTGGGATAATTAGTTTATGGGCGTGAAAGGGTGTAGGGTACGCGTATCATATATATCAGATAAACACTTCTCAAAACTTAAGGATGTTCCAAACATAAATATCATTACATTTTAAAAGTTGTTTTCTGCAATGCATTTTTACAAGAGCAATTAGAAATTATCGCAAAGGACCTACCATTATTATCCCGATAACATCGAGGTATTTATTCTAGTTTTACATAAAGCTTTATTTTTTAATCAAGAACAATTTGCGCTAAGTTATGTGTAAATCAACGTCGTATAAATAAAAATATAAGTTTGTATATTTAACTATTTTTTTATAAGGATTACTTTTATAAGTATAATAAATTATCTCTAACGAAACTTTCACAAAACTTTTACTAAACTTTCACTAAAGTTTCACCAAACTGTCATCAACCTACACCAAACTTTCACTAAACTTTCATCAAAACTTCACGAAACTTTCACTAAACTTTCCCCAATCTTTCACCAAACTTTCCCCAATCTTTCACCAAACTTTCAATAAACCTTCACCAAGCTTTTACCAAGCTGTCACTAAACTTTCAACAAACTTTCATCAAACCTTCTCAAAACCTATCAACAATCCTTCACCTACTTTCACCAAAATTTCATCAAACGTTAACTAAAATTTCACCAAAATTTCACCAAAATTTATCAAAACTTCCACCAAACTTTCACCAACATTTCACCAAACGTTCACCAAATTTTTAACAACTTTTACCAACTTACTTTTTTTCCAGTTAGCATAATCTCTTGACATTAATGCAAGAAACGGTATATATATAGCATCATTCTTGTAGCTTGTAGCATGTAGGTAGACTTTCTGTCACATTGGTTTGAAGTTTTTCACCATTTTTTTGCCATTGTTTCCATGACTTGATGAATTCTTGAATTTGCTAATGTTATGTTTTATTCACAAATATCGAACCAAGTGTCGGGGCCAGTCTACCACCTCAAACCATTTCTCGGTTATTATTCCTATAATTTTTAGCAATTTATAATTATTTGATGTAAAAGATCCGTAAATTATAACCTTAGCTTTTTAGTATAAAATGGACGAATAGTCGCGCTGTGATCAATGAAGAATTAACTTTTTTCTCAGTTCCCCGTTTCTATAGAAGCATGAGACAAAGCGAAAAACAATTTGAAATAGATTATACAGCTTGGCATAGGGACGCCATTGAACAAAATGTTTGAAGTTTGTTTTGTGTTAAGCTTTCTGTGATGTTTCTTATTTTTGATTGTGTGTGTGTTTTGTTTCCATGATGTCATCAACACTTCCTAAAATATTTTTTTTTTGCTTTTCATCCAATAGGGAACGCAGATCTTTCCTAATCTGGCGGTTCGGACATCAAAATGGTTATTATTTATATAATTTGTTTTCTTAATTATTTTTTTAATATCTACGATATCAAGCTCAGTGCAACATAGTTTGTTGATTTTTTTTGTATTTGCAACGATAAACCACAAGAAATCAAAAACTTAATTTGTTCGCAGCTAAATTTTGACATGATCGTGCCCTACATATGGTTCCTGGAAGTTTGGTCATAATCCAAAAGTCCCAAAAAATAATTGTGTTTTAAAAAATCATGCAAATGCACAGTTTAATTTTAAATCAAAATATTTATTATTTTCATACTGAATGACCTCGACGGACGTTCAAATTATATTAGTTTCTGGTGTAAGCATTTTCAATAAGTCTTCCTTCAGATCAGTGCACTTTTAAACATCTACGAAAGGAAAGTTGTAGGTGCACTTTTAAATATCTACGAAAGGAAAGTTGTAGGTGCACTTTTAAACATCTACGAAAGGAAAGTTGTAGGTGCACTTTTAAACATCTACGAAAGGAAAGTTGTAGGTGCACTTTTAAACATCTACGAAAGGAAAGTTGTAGGTGCACTTTAAAACATCCACGAAAGGAAAGTTGTAGGAGCACTTTTAAACATCCACGAAAGGAAAGGTGTAGGTGCACTTTTAAACATCTACGAAAGGGAAAGTTGTAGGTGCACTTTTAAACATCTACGAAAGGAAAGTTGTAGGTGCACTTTTAAACATCTACGAAAGGAAAGTTGTTGGTGCATTTTTAAACATCCACGAAAGGAAAGTTGTAGGTGCACTTTTAAACATCCACGAAAGGAAAGGTGTAGGTGCACTTTTAAACATCTACGAAAGGGAAAGTTGTAGGTGCATTTTTAAACATCTACGAAAGGAAAGTTGTAGGTGCACTTTTAAACATCTACGAAAGGAAAGTTGTAGGTACACTTTTAAACATCCACGAAAGGAAAGTTGTAGGTGCACTTTTAAACATCCACGAAAGGAAAGGTGTAGGTGCACTTTTAAACATCTACGAAAGGGAAAGTTGTAGGTGCATTTTTAAACATCTACGAAAGGAAAGTTGTAGGTGCACTTTTAAACATCTACGAAAGGAAAGTTGTAGGTACACTTTTAAACATCCACGAAAGGAAAGTTGTAGGTGCACTTTTAAACATCCACGAAAGGAAAGTTGTAGGTGCACTTTTAAACATCTACGAAAGGGAAAGTTGTAGGTGCACTTTTAAACATCTACGAAAGGAAAGTTGTAGGTGCACTTTTCAACATCTACGAAAGGAAGGTTGTAGGTGCACTTTTAAACATCTACGAAAGGAAAGTTGTAGGTGCACTTTTAAACATCCACGAAAAAAAAGTTGTAGGTGCACTTTTAAACATCTACGAAAGGAAAGTTGTAGGTGCACTTTTAAACATCTACGAAAGGAAAGTTGTAGGTGCACTTTTAAACATCTACGAAAGGAAAGTTGTAGGTGCACTTTTAAACATCCACGAAAAAAAAGTTGTAGGTGCACTTTTAAACATCTACGAAAGGAAAGTTGTAGGTGCACTTTTAAACATCTACGAAAGGAAGGTTGTAGGTGCACTTTTAAACATCTACGAAAGGAAAGTTGTAGGTGCACTTTTAAACATCTACGAAAGGAAAGTTGTAGGTACACTTTTAAACATCTACGAAAGGAAAGTTGTAGGTGCATTTTTAAACATCTACGAAAGGAAAGTTGTAGGTGCACTTTTAAACATCTACGAAAAAAAAGTTGTAGGTGCACTTTTAAACATCTACGAAAGGAAAGTTGTAGGTGCACTTATGTTTGGTGCGTGCATTTTAATTAAATCTTTCTTCTATGTGCTTTCAAGAAATAGTACATTAGAATTGTTACATAGTTTAGAGGCGTACATTTTAATTAAATCTTTCTTCTATGTGCTTTCAAGAAATAGTACATTAGAATTGTTACATAGTTCAGGGGGCGTACATTTTAATGAAATCTTTCTTCTATGTGCTTTCAAGAAGTAGTACATTAGAATTGTTAAATAGTTCAAGGGCGTACATTTTAATTAAATCTTTCTTCTATGTGCTTTCAAGAAATAGTACATTAGAATTGTTACATAGTTTAGAGGCGTACATTTTAATTAAATCTTTCTTCTATGTGCTTTCAAGAAATAGTACATTAGAATTTTTACATAGTTCAGGGGGCGTACATTTTAATGAAATCTTTCTTCTATGTGCTTTCAAGAAGTAGTACATTAGAATTGTTAAATAGTTCAGGGGCGTTTATTTTAATGAAATCTTTCTTCTATGTGCTTTTAAGAAGTAGTACATTAGAATTGTTACATAGTTTAGAGGCGTACATTTTAATTAAATCTTTCTTCTATGTGCTTTCAAGAAATAGTACATTAGATTTGTTACATAGTTCAGGGGGCGTACATTTTAATGAAATCTTTCTTCTATGTGCTTTCAAGAAGTAGCACATTAGAATTGTTAAATAGTTCAGGGGCGTAAATTTTGATTAAATCTTTCTTCTATGTGCTTTCAAGAAATAGTACATTAGAATTGTTACATAGTTAAGGGGCGTACATTTTAATGAAATCTTTCTTCTATGTGCTTTCAAGAAGTAGTACATTAGAATTGTTACATAGTTCATGGGCGTACATTTTGATTAAATCTTTTTTCTATGTGCTTTCAAGAAATAGTACATTAGAATTGTTACATAGTTCAGGGGCGTACATTTTAATTAATTTTTTTTCTATGTGCTTTCAAGAAGTAGTACATTAGAATTGTTACATAGTTCAGGGGCGTGCATTTTAATTAAATCTTTCTTCTATGTGCTTTCAAGAAGTAGTACATTAGAATTGTTACATAGTTCAGGGGCGTGCATTTTTATTAAATCTTTCTTCTATGTGCTTTCAAGAAGTAGTACATTAGAATTGTTACATAGTTCAGGGGCGTACATTTTGATTAAATCTTTCTTCTATGTGCTTTCAAGAAGTAGTGCATTAGAATTGTTACATAGTTCAGGGGCGTGCATTTTAATTAAATCTTTCTTCTATTTGCTTTCAAGAAGTGGTACATTAGAATTGTTACATAGTTCAGGGGCGTGCATTTTAATTAAATCTTTCTTCTATGTGCTTTCAAGAAGTAGTACATTAGAATTGTTACATAGTTCAGGTGCGCACATTTTAATTAAAGCTTTCTTCTATGTGCTTTCAAGAAGTAGTACATTAGAATTGTTACATAGTTCAGGTGCGTACATTTTAATTAAAGCTTTCTTCTATGTGCATTCAAGAAGTAGTGCATTAGAATTGTTACATTGTTCAGGGGCGTGCATAAATTGTTCTTTGAGGTAACCTGGGGTTTACAATATTGGTTGTTTTTTTATTTTTAAATTAATGCTCTCTGCCAACTTCATAATATAATAGATGTGTTTGGAAGGGAGAATTGTATCTTGGCGGTTTAACCCAAAACAGAATTTAGTCAAAACATGGGATGGTGTAGGATAAGAGGATAGCAATGTCACAATGACGTCACTTGTTTCACATGGATCAATATATTTATTTATAATATAAACTTTTTTAAATTTAAATTATTTTCAGGTGGTCAATTTATTATGGCATTCTAAAATACAACACAAAATTAAGACATGAGTTAATTTCTTTAATGAAAAACAATACTTACATTATAGGGTTTTTGTGAAAAGCCTTGGCATCTGATACCATCATAGTAGTGCTTTGTGGTAGTGTTGTGTGTTAGTGTTGTGTGGTAGTGTTTTGTGGTAGTGTTCTGTGGTACTGTTGCGTAATAGACAAGACCGAATTTCGATACAAGGAAAAAAGACAAACACTTGGTGCTGTCATAATCAGCCTGTGTATGGCTTAGTAAACACTTAATAGGTTTCACATCCTCGTAAAATTATCTGCCAAAAAAACTAGATTTACAGCCTAAAATAAGAGGCGCTCTAGTTCATTGATGTTTCCCTAAAATGACATGGGCATCAAATTCAATGTTAACAAGAATTTTGTTTTCTTATAACGCATTTTTCATAAGTATAAATTTAGGTATTATTTAATGCATGGTGTTTTGGCTAGTGAATGATACAAATTTATGATCTTAGGCATTATCTAATGACGGGTGTTTTCGCTAGTGAATGAAAGAAATGTATAATATTATGTATTATTTAATGGTGGTGTTTTGGCTCTTGAATGATGCAATGGTATAATAATAGGTATTATTTAATTATGTGATTTTTGGCTAATGAATCATACAATAGTTTAAAAGAAAGGTATTATTTATTTACGGGTGTTTTGACTAGGGAATGTTACAATGGTATAATCTGAGGTATTTAAAAAAGAGCTTAAGAGATGGCTTGAGCTGGTTTTAATGTACAGCCCCACCCCTTCCATCAAATCAATAGACTAAGCCAAAACAACCTCAAATAGCATGACACCATTGACATAATTGAGTTCAGTGTTATCACCTTAAGTAGATTTTTTTTTTCATTTTTTATAAGATGCATCTTCCAAATATTGTCACGTTCCACTGACACGTTAAATTGCTCTTATAACTACTCCCGGGTTTTAGGCCCCATCGTACAAGTTTAAAGCTGAAATCACGTGACAGCACAACCAGCCAGTAGTATTATTTTGATCGTTGGTTTTGTTTCGTGGATTCGATCAAACAAGAAGATTGATTTTACATACTGAAATAAGTGTCGTGTGATTTCAACAACACGTTACTACATTCATAAACTACTAGTTACAACTTGAGTATTGATTACTACATTCATAAACTACTAGTTACAACTTGAGTATTGATTACTACATTCATAAACTACTAGTTACAACTTGAGTATTGAATACTACATTCATAAACTACTAGTTACAACTTGAGTATTGATTACTACATTCATAAACTACTAGTTACAACTTGAGTATTGAATACTACATTCATAAACTACTAGTTACAACTTGAGTATTGAATACTACATTCATAAACTACTAGTTACAACTTGAGTATTGAATACTACATTCATAAACTACTAGTTACAACTTAAGTATTGATTACTACATTCATAAACTACTAGTTACAAATTGAGTATTGATTACTACATTCATAAACTACTAGTTACAACTTAAGTATTGATTACTACATTCATAAACTACTAGTTACAACTTGAGTATTGATTACTACATTCATAAACTACTAGCTATAACTTGAGTATTGATTACTACATTCATAAACTACTAGTTACAACTTGAGTATTGATTACTACATTCATAAACTACTAGTTATAACTTGAGTATTGAATACTACATTCATAAACTACTAGTTACAACTTGAGTATTGAATACTACATTCATAAACTACTAGTTACAACTTGAGTATTGAATACTACATTCATAAACTACTAGTTACAACTTAAGTATTGATTACTACATTCATAAACTACTAGTTACAACTTAAGTATTGATTACTACATTCATAAACTACTAGTTACAACTTGAGTATTGAATACTACATTCATAAACTACTAGTTACAACTTGAGTATTGAATACTAAATTCATAAACTACTAGTTACAACTTGAGTATTGAATACTACATTCATAAACTACTAGTTACAACTTAAGTATTGATTACTACATTCATAAACTACTAGTTACAACTTGAGTATTGATTACTACATTCATAAACTACTAGTTACAACTTGAGTATTGAATACTACATTCATAAACTACTAGTTACAACTTGAGTATTGAATACTACATTCATAAACTACTAGTTACAACTTGAGTATTGAATACTACATTCATAAACTACTAGTTACAACTTAAGTATTGATTACTACATTCATAAACTACTAGTTACAAATTGAGTATTGATTACTACATTCATAAACTACTAGTTACAACTTGAGTATTGAATACTACATTCATAAACTACTAGTTACAACTTGAGTATTGAATACTACATTCATAAACTACTAGTTACAACTTAAGTATTGATTACTACATTCATAAACTACTAGTTACAACTTGAGTATTGATTACTACATTCATAAACTACTAGTTACAACTTAAGTATTGATTACTACATTCATAAACTACTAGTTACAACTTGAGTATTGATTACTACATTCATAAACTACTAACTATAACTGGAGTATTGATTACTACATTCATAAACTACTAGTTACAACTTGAGTATTGATTACTACATTCATAAACTACTAGTTACAACTTGAGTATTGAATACTACATTCATAAACTACTAGTTACAACTTGAGTATTGATTACTACATTCATAAACTACTAGTTACAACTTGAGTATTGAATACTACATTCATAAACTACTAGTTACAACTTGAGTATTGAATACTACATTCATAAACTACTAGTTACAACTTGAGTATTGAATACTACATTCATAAACTACTAGTTACAACTTAAGTATTGATTACTACATTCATAAACTACTAGTTACAAATTGAGTATTGATTACTACATTCATAAACTACTAGTTACAACTTAAGTATTGATTACTACATTCATAAACTACTAGTTACAACTTGAGTATTGATTACTACATTCATAAACTACTAGCTATAACTTGAGTATTGATTACTACATTCATAAACTACTAGTTACAACTTGAGTATTGATTACTACATTCATAAACTACTAGTTATAACTTGAGTATTGAATACTACATTCATAAACTACTAGTTACAACTTGAGTATTGAATACTACATTCATAAACTACTAGTTACAACTTGAGTATTGAATACTACATTCATAAACTACTAGTTACAACTTAAGTATTGATTACTACATTCATAAACTACTAGTTACAACTTAAGTATTGATTACTACATTCATAAACTACTAGTTACAACTTAAGTATTGATTACTACATTCATAAACTACTAGTTACAACTTGAGTATTGATTACTACATTCATAAACTACTAGCTATAACTTGAGTATTGATTACTACATTCATAAACTACTAGTTACAACTTGAGTATTGATTACTACATTCATAAACTACTAGTTATAACTTGAGTATTGAATACTACATTCATAAACTACTAGTTACAACTTGAGTATTGAATACTACATTCATAAACTACTAGTTACAACTTGAGTATTGAATACTACATTCATAAACTACTAGTTACAACTTAAGTATTGATTACTACATTCATAAACTACTAGTTACAACTTGAGTATTGATTACTACATTCATAAACTACTAGTTACAACTTGAGTATTGAATACTACATTCATAAACTACTAGTTACAACTTGAGTATTGAATACTACATTCATAAACTACTAGTTACAACTTGAGTATTGAATACTACATTCATAAACTACTAGTTACAACTTAAGTATTGATTACTACATTCATAAACTACTAGTTACAACTTGAGTATTGATTACTACATTCATAAACTACTAGTTACAACTTAAGTATTGATTACTACATTCATAAACTACTAGTTACAACTTGAGTATTGATTACTACATTCATAAACTACTAACTATAACTGGAGTATTGATTACTACATTCATAAACTACTAGTTACAACTTGAGTATTGATTACTACATTCATAAACTACTAACTATAACTGGAGTATTGATTACTACATTCATAAACTACTAGTTACAACTTGAGTATTGATTACTACATTCATAAACTACTAGTTACAACTTGAGTATTGAATACTACATTCATAAACTACTAGTTACAACTTGAGTATTGATTACTACATTCATAAACTACTAGTTACAACTTGAGTATTGAATACTACATTCATAAACTACTAGTTACAACTTGAGTATTGAATACTACATTCATAAACTACTAGTTACAACTTGAGTATTGAATACTACATTCATAAACTACTAGTTACAACTTAAGTATTGATTACTACATTCATAAACTACTAGTTACAAATTGAGTATTGATTACTACATTCATAAACTACTAGTTACAACTTGAGTATTGATTACTACATTCATAAACTACTAGTTACAACTTGAGTATTGAATACTACATTCATAAACTACTAGTTACAACTTGAGTATTGATTACTACATTCATAAACTACTAGTTACAACTTGAGTATTGATTACTACATTCATAAACTACTAGTTACAACTTGAGTATTGATTACTACATTCATAAACTACTAGTTACAACTTGAGTATTGATTACTACATTCATAAATTACTAGTTACAACTTGAGTATTCATTTTTAGAACACTTATAGCTGCAGTCAATCATTTAAATTTGTTAAATTATCGCTGGGAGCAAATGTTAAAACTGGGGAAATTTGCTGGCCACATTATCTGTTGTATGCTTTGTTTTATGTTGTTCCCATATTTGGCCTTAAAGCAAAAGTTTTGTATAGTTTTAAGCTACACGTTATTTAACATGCATGCTGCAGTCACACATGTATTGGTAAAATGCATAGGCAGAGAACATCAAAACAGATGTATATACAAATAGTGTAATATGTTTAAAGATAGTGACATATTTTTTAATTTTGTAGTTATCTACACTAGATCTGATATTTTGGTAGATCTTTTCTGATTGAATGGTTAATATTTTCAAACATTCTCATTGGATGATAGTCCTGACGAAATAAAAAAAAATCTCTTGATTTGAACTCTGTTTCAGTAACGCTAAAGACGACATGACCGATGGGTGAGGCTCTGGTCCATAATATAAAGACATGACTGCTTGTGCCATTACTACCAACGGCATTTAACCAAAATTAATTTACTTGAATAAATATCTTAAAAGAAAACTACATTGATTTCCTCTGTTTTAAAAAATAAATCTATATGTTATTATTGAAGCTGTTAATGTTTGTAACCACAGAAAAAATATTGGTTGCAATAGAAAATAGACTTGAAATATTTTATTCTAAGTAAAATCATTAATTACTTTCACATGAACTGTAATACAAAAAAAAAAGGTGCAACATTTACTACAACCATACACAAATTGTATACTTACTCTTCCACTAAATAGTACCTGAAAACTAATGAGAGCAAATATAAAGATGAAATAACTTTATGGATTGACTTAGTGGCTCAACATGGGTATTCGGCTTTACGCCGAAGATTAGAAAACTTTTAAAAAGTATCTCTAGTGCCCCATACATTGCCTACCAAGACGAAAAGCATTGCTTTAAAAAGTCTACATACATTGCCTACAAAGTAAACATACATTTCCTACAAGCACCCCATACATTGCCAAAAATACTTTTTTTCAAAAATTGCCTATGAAATGATTCCAAATGTTCAAGAAAGACCACATTTATTGCCAACAGACATCCAATTTTTGTGCCGATATCTGTTAAAGAAACATTTTTAAAAAATGTTTATGTCCAATCCAAGCTGAGACTGACAACATCTTACGCAATGTTTCTGACAATGTTACAATCAAGGTAATTTTGTCTCCTCAAAAATTAAATAAATTTAATAATTTAAAAACTTTCGTAAAGAGGAGAAGCAGATCCTCCCCCCCCCCCAAATGTAATGTAGTGTACTGTTATTTGAGAATCCGTGCGTCACGGCATAAAGAGACATAGTTCTCGTAAATTCTCGAGTGATGATCTAAAGAACCTTGGAATTTTTTGTCCAGCTGATAATAAACCCGCAGGAATTCCAAAAGCGAAAGTAGAAACACTTGAAGACATAAGACAATCAAGGTAAATTTGTCTCCTCAAAAATTAAATAAATTTAATAATTTAAAAACTTTCGTAAAGAGGAGAAGCAGATCCTCCCCCCCCCCCCAAATGTAATGTAGTGTACTGTTATTTGAGAATCCGTGCGTCACGGCATAAAGAGACATAGTTCTCGTAAATTCTCAAGTGATGATCTAAAGAACCTTGGAATTTTTTGTCCAGCTGATAATAAACCCGCAGGAATTCCAAAAGCGAAAGTAGAAACACTTGAAGACATAAGGGAGGGGCGGTTGTTACTATAATATGATGGAAGTGTTTTTTATAACAAACAATAGTGTTCTCGCTCTTGAGTCATAAGGCCATATAAAATACTTTTTTTTCAATTATTAAAACAATAAACTGAATTAAGTAATTATCATCATGTTTATTGTCGTAATACAATGCTGTATGTCTTATGTTTTTGAGATGTTGGTCATTATGAAGGATTGTGTTGATGGAAGAAACACATTTCTGGCCAAGTCAAATGCATGCTTCGCATTGTTCCTTGTTGAGCTCTAAAAATGAAAATAATCATGACATTTAGCTACAGCCAGGTTGTTTGTGAACTTTTAATGCAATTTTTTATTTGTGCACAAAAAACTAACGATTTTCCTGTATGCGATGCGTAAGAAAGCTTTGCTCTTTAAAGAGAACATTGTGTTGGGTGTTTTGAGTAAGATATCATTGCACATTACAAGATAATATTGATTTGAGTGTTATGTGTAAGATAGCTTTGCAGATGACATGAGAACATTGTGTTGAGTGTTTTATGTGAGACAGAAATAAAGAAAGAGAGAGAGATAGAGAGATAAAAATTGATACGAACATGATAAAAACAACACATTTTAATTTTAGCACATCACTTTTATCATGTACATTTCTTTTTACTTTATATGTACATTGACATTATAAATAATAGAGCAACGTTCACATCTCCATCGTTTCCCAATGATCGATTCAAAACACTGCTTTATTGACACAAAATCTCAATGTTTTTTTAATCGGCAGAATATTGATGGCATTCCAACACTCTCATATCCAAATGTTAATAGAAATCATGCAGTGCATTGGAAATTCAGCTTGCTAATTTATGTGGTTTTTACCCTACGTCCAACACATCCTCCGTCTCACCCATCATCCATCCCACCCATCCTCCGTCCACCCACCCTCCGTCCCAGCCATCCTCCGTCCCATCTACCACCGTCCCACCCTTCATCCGTCCCACCCTCCCTCCGTCCAGACCGTCTTTCGTCCATCCCGTAATTTGTCCCACCCAGATATCGTCCCACCTATCCTCCGTCCCATCAATCCTCCGTCCAGACCCTCCTCTGTCCAAACCAGTCATTTTTCACACCCATCCTCCGTCCAACTACCCTTCGACCCACCCATCCTCCGTCACACCCACCCTCTGTCCAGACCGTCCTCCGTCTCACCCACGTTCCTTTCTACCAACCCTCCACCCCACCAATCCTCCGTCCCCCAACCTCCGTCCTACCCATCATCCATCCCACCCACCCTCCGGCCAGACAGTCCTCCGTCCCACCCGCAATTCGTCCAACCCAACCTCCACCCAACCCATCCTCCTTTCTACCCATCCTCCGTCCAAACGAACCTATGTCCCACCCAGCTTCCGTCTCATCCAGCTTCCGTCCCACCCAGCTTCCGTCCCACAACCCTCCGTCAATACAGCCCTCTTTCAAAGTAATTTGTCTACACCATCATCCGTCCCACCAATCCTCCGTCCCACCCAGCCTCCGTCTTGACGACCCTTCATCACTACCACACTCCGTCCACCAATCATCCGCCCCATCCATCTTCCGTCCCACAAACCATCCCTCCCACCCATCCTCCGTCCCACCCATCCTCCGTCCCACCCATCCTCCGTCCCACTCATCCTCCTTCCGACCCATCCTCCGCTCCCCACATCCTCCATCCCATCCACACTTGCTCCTGACCGTCCTCCGTCTCACCATCATTCGTTCATCCATCTTCAGTCCCACCCATCCTCCATCCCACCCATCCTCAGTCCAACCCACCCTCGGTCCCGACAACCTTTCGTCACTCCCAGCCTCCGTCACTCCCAGCCTCCGTCACTCCCAGCCTCCGTCACACCAATCCTCTGTCAGACACATATCCTCTGTCTACCTATCCACCCTTTGTTCTGAACGTCCTTCGTCCTACCAATCATTTGTTCCACCCACCCTCCACCCCACTAGACGTCCGACCCACCCAAAGTTCCTCCCACCAATCCACCATACCACCCATACTCCATCAACCCACCTTCCGCCCCAAACATATTTTGCCCCAACCACCCTCCGTCCCAACCGTCCTCTGTCCTACCCCTCATTTGTTCCAAACATCTTCCGTCCCACCCAAACTCCACCCCACCTAAACTCCGTCTCACCCATCATCCGCCCTACCCATCCTCTGTCCACCCACTCTCCATCCAACCCATCCTCCATCCCATCCACCCCGTCCCACCCATCATCCGCCCCACCCTCCCTCCGTCCAGACCGTCCTTCGTCCATCGCGTAATTTGTCCCACCCAGATATCGTCCCACCCATCGTCCGTCCCATCAATCCTCCATCAAGACCGTCCTCTGTCCAAACCAGTCATTTTTCACACACATCTTCCGTCCAACTACCCTTCGTCCCACCCATCCTCCGTCACACCCACCCTCTGTCCAGATCGTCCTCCGTCTCACCCACGTTCCTTTTCAAAAATCCTCCGCCCCACCAATCCTCCGTCACCCAACCTCCGCCCCACCCATTATCCAATCTACCAACCCTCCGGCCAGACAATCCTCCGTCCCACCCGCAATTTGTCCCACCAACCTCCACCCCACCCATCCTCCTTTCTACCCATCCTCCGTCCAGAAAACCTATGTCCCACCCGTCATTTGTCCCAACCAGCTTCCGTCTCACCCAGCTTCCGTCCCACCCAGCTTCCGTCCCACCAACCCTCCGTCAATACAGCCCTCCTTCAAACCAGCAATTTGTCTACACCATCATCCGTCCCACCCAGCCTCCGTCTTGACACCCTTCATCACTCCCACACTCCGTCCCACCCATCTTCCGTCCCACCCATCTTCCGTCCCACCCATCTTCCGTCCCACCCATCCTCCGTCCCACTCATCCTCCTTCCGACCAATCCTCCACTCCCCACATCCTCCATCCCATCCACCCTTGTTCCCGACCGTCCTCCGTCTCACCATCATTCGTTCACCCATCTTCCATCCCACCCATCCTCCATCCCACCCATCCTCAGTCCAACCCACCCACGGTCCCGACAACCTTTCGTCACTCCCAACATCCGTCACACCCATCCTCTGCCCGACACACATCCTCCATCTACCCATCCACCCTTGGTCCTGAAATTCCGTCGTCCCACTAATTATTTGTCCCACCCACCCTCCGCCCCACTAGACGTCCGTCCCAGCCACAGTTCCTCCCACCAATCCACCATACCACCCATCCTCCCTCAACCCACCCTCCGTCCCAACCATGTTTTGCCCCAACCACCCTCCGTCCCAACCGTCCTCTGTCCTACCCCTCATTTGTCCCAAACATCCTCCGCCCCACCCAAACTCCGCCCCACCTAAACTCCGTCTCACCCATCATCCGCCCTACCCATCCTCTGTACATCCACTCTCCATCCCACCCATCCTCCATCCCATCCACCCCGCCCCACCCATCAACCATTCCACCCTCCCTTCGTCCAGACCGTCCTTCGTCCATCCCGTCATTTGTCCCACCCAGATATCGTCCCACCCTTTCTCCGTTCCATCCATCCTCCGTCCATCCACCCTCCGTCCCACCAATCCTCCGCCCAATCCCTCCTCTGTTCACGCATCATCCGCCCTACCCACACTCCGTCCTACCAAACCTTCGTCTCGACAACCCTCCGTCCCACCCATCCTCCTCCCCACCCATCCTCCACCCACCCAACCTCCGCCCCACACATCATCGGACCCACCCACCCTCCGTCTAGACAGTCCTCCGCCCCACCCGTCATTTGTCCCACCCAACCTCCTTCCAACCAATCCTCCGTCCCACCCATCCTCTGTACCACCCATCCTCCATCCCATCCATCCTTTTCCTGACCGTCCTCCGTCCCACCATCATCCATCAAACACATTCTCCATCCCACCCACCCTCCGACCCGACAAACCTTCGTCACTCCCACCCTCCATCCCCCCCATCCCCCCGCCCCCCCCCCCCCCCCCCCACCCAACCCCCCCCCCCCCCCCCCACCCATCCATCCTTTTCCTGACCGTCCTCCGTCCCACCATCATCCATCAAACACATTCTCCATCCCACCCACCCTCAGACCCGACAAACCTTCGTCACTCCCACCCTCCATCCCACCCATCCTCCGGCCCACCCACCCTCCGTCCAACAAATCCTCCGTCCCACCCACCCTTGGTCCTGACCGTCTTCCGTTCCCAACCAAGCATTTGCCTCACCCACCATCCGCCCCACCCACACTCAGACCCTCCCACCCTCTGTCCAAACCACACTCCGACCCACCACCCTCCGGCCCACCCATCCTCCGTCCCACCCATCCTCTGTACCACCCATCCTTGCCCCACCGACCCTCCGTCCCAACCACCCTCCAACTCACCCACCCACATCTCCTTTGCCCAAAGAGCCCTGTTTCTTTTTTTCTGTTTTTTTTTCTATGCTGGATACATCAGTCAACATCTAAACAGATGATTTAATCGTAAGACATTCTCAAAAATGCTTGTAACGATTCTTTCATTTAGAACCAAACAGTTCACACGTCAAACAGTTCATGCGTCAAACAATTCTTACGTCAACTCACGCGCGAAACAGCTGAAGCACCACACCGTTTGACTTACCACACAGTTGACGCCCCACACAAATGATGCACCATACAGTTTACGCACCAAACAGTTGACGCAACATACAGTTGACGCAACGCACAGTTGACGCAACACACAGTTGACGCACCAAACAGTTGACGCGACACACAGTTGACCCGACACACAGTTGACGCGACAGAAAGTTGACGCGACACACAGTTGACGCAACATACAGTTGACGCGACACACAGTTGACGCGACACACAGTTGACGCGACACACAGTTGACTTGACATACAGTTGACGCAACACACAGATGACGCAACACACAGTTGACGCAACACACAGTTGACGCAACACACAGTTGACACAACACACAGTTGACGCAACACACTGTTGTTGACGCAACACACTGTTGACGCAACACACTGTTGACGCAACACACAGTTGACGCACCAATTAACTGACACTCACATCTCCATAGAAACGTTACCACACGGGACTGACCGTTCCACAGCTGACCAGTCGAACCTTCGTCCACATGAAGACCGGAGCATATCACAGTGGACCAGTCGAACCTTCGTCCACATGAAGACCGGAACCTATCACAGTGGACCAGTCGAACCTTCGTCCACATGAAGACCGGAGCCTATCACAGTGGAGTTAGGGTCAAAACACTTTGTCTCGCTTTTGTGTATTAAACGTTCTGTTTGTTTTGTTGTTGAACATTTTGTTTGTTTGTTGTTCCACATTGGGTTTGACATCCTGTTTACATTCCCAGCCCCCCTCCCTGGGTATTTGATTACTTGCCACGGATGGCTGGTGTTACGTCACGTCTTTTTTTAAATCTCGCCTACACTACGTCGTTTCCACCCATCCACCCGTGCCCCTACCCTCTCTTACGTTTTCACGGTTCTCTTGCGATGATGTGCCGTTTGGTTTGTACCCTGGATTGTGTCCCCTTTTGTCGCGTCTGTTTTCTGTGATTTTCCGGGCGCACAGAGCTCGTGTCTCTGTCTTTCTAGAGGACCAGGTAGTCACGACTTTCTTTGACTTATCCAACGGAAAGGTGTAGCAACGGGGATGTTAAGGGCTGCACACATTTTTTTTCATTGTTATGTTAAGGGTTGGCATTTTTAATGGGATTTTCCTTTCTTGGTGGTGGGAGACAGAAATAAGAGACAGCGAATAAAAATAAAACCTTGGCTCGGCGAGGGAGTTACTTGCCCTAGGCTACGTCACTGATTCAATGAATGTAACTTGTTGACCTCATGAGGGAGGTACTTGCCCTAAGCTACGCCATTGATTCAATGAATGTAACTTGTTGACCTCATGAGGGAGTTACTTGCCCTAAGCTACGCCATTGATTCAATGAATGTAACTTGTTGACCTCATGAGGGAGGTACTTGCCCTAAGCTACGCCACTGATTCAATGAATGTAACTTGTTGACCTCATGAGGGAGGTACTTGCCCTAAGCTACGCCACTGATTCAATGAATGTAACTTGTTGACCTCATGAGGGAGGTACTGCCCCTAAGCTACACCACTAATTCAATGAATGTAACTTGTTGACCTCATGAGGGAGGTACTGCCCCTAAGCTACGCCACTGATTCAATGAATGTAACTTGTTGACCTCATGAGGGAGGTACTGCCCATAAGCTACACCACTAATTCAATGAATGTAACTTGTTGGTCCAACGAGGGAGGTACTTGCCCTAGTCTACGCCATTGATCCAAAGAATGTAACATGACATGTGATTCTTTGACTCATTTATTTCAGATGTTTAAATGTGTGGGAGTGGGGATGAATTTTATTTTTAAAGACTGAAATATCGGTTCAATTACCATCTATTCTACGCCATTCTATTCTAAACCATTGTCTTCTTCGCCATTCATTTCTAAGCAGCTCTCTTCTAAGCGACTCTTTTCTTAGCCACTCTATTCCAAGCCACCATCCTCTAAGCGACTCTTTTTTTAAACCAGTCTCTTTTTACCCTACTCTCTTCTAAGCCACTCTTACCTATACAGTTCTTAAATTTGTATGTTAATCAATTTTAAATAATTATTGAAAACGCAATCAGGCTCTTAAGGGGGGGGGGGGGGGGGGGGGGGGGTGGACTTAATTGTTATCCGGGGGCCCATGTTCCAGGAAATTTTGAGACACAGATCGATATATATATATATACATTTCATTATTTTAAATAATAAAATCTCAACAACAAGATGTGTCTATTTAAAACAATTTAGAAATAAATAAATTATATCATTCCCTTCGGTTGCAACTAAATTTAGGCTGACCAAAAGGCTCTTGAAAACGGGATTGTCCAGTTATTTTCACGATCGTACCTGGTGTCCTGAAAAAGTGTCTCGGGTCGCCTAAATATCACGTTTCCAAAGCAAAACACATTTTCAAATTACTAAAAATCCTAATTTATTTGATAATATCAAGAAATATTTTAGCTAGCTGTGTAGCCAGTGCCAGTAGTGATGTGGTCTCGCTTGATGGCTCACTGCCCCCTCCACCACATTGCCAACGCTGCGTAAAAGACAGTGTCCCAAGCCATAGTCACTCTAAATATTTTTTTCCGTTTATTTTATGTCTCATACTTTAAAATAAAATTAAAAAATGAAGGCAACATTAAAAGGATTCAAGTTCTTAAAATATTTAAAAGGAGCATATTTCAAAAACGTATCTTAAACAAATAGTCTGATCATGTCTATATTCTTAAGCATATCGTCCACATAAAGAAGTATTTCCTAAACTTAATTTTTGGTTAATTCAATATTTCCTTCCTTTGTGCTATTTTTGTGTTGCTTTTTTTTTCACGGACACAACTGTGCTAGACTCACCGTGGACACTACTTTGTTAGACTCCCCGTGGACACTACTTTGTTTGACTCACCGTGGATACTACTGTGCTAGACTCACCGTGGACACTACTTTGCTAGACTCACGGTGGACACTACTAAGCTAGACTCACCATTGTCACTACTGCGCTAGACTCAACGTGGACACTACTTTGCTAGACTCACGGTGGACACTACTAAGCTAGACTCACAATGGTCACTACTGTGCTAGACTCACCATGGACACAATTGTTCTAGACTTACCACAGACACGACTGTGCTAAACTCACAATGAACACTATTGTGCTAGACTTACCATAGACACTCTTGTGCTAAACTCATAGTGGACACGACTTTGCTAGACTCATCATGGACATTGCTGTGCTAGACAGACCATGTATACTACTGTGCCCTACTCACCATGGACACTACTGTGCTAGATTCACCATCGACCCTACTGTGGTAGACTTACCATTTACACTACTGTGCTAGACTCACCATGTACACTACTTTGCTCGACTCACCACGAACTCTTCTGTGCAAGACTCACCACAGGACGACCATTGCTAGACTCACCATAGACACTACTGTAAAAGCCTTATCGCGGACACTACTGTGTCTGCTGTAAATAAGGCACACTGCTTATTAGTATTCACTATGTTTTTCAATTTTGATTTCTTTATATACATATAAATATTTAAAAGGAAACCATTTTGGATTCTACTAAAATCTTCCCTTTAAACGGCTGAAATATTTATTGACTACCCAAGAAAGGAAATGAACTTAATAAATTCAGTTTCATAGAAGGAATTAAAAAAAAAAAAATTTAAATACATTTTTACAATTTTAATAGGTAAGGTGTTTTGTTTTTCTTGTTAACATATATTTTAGTTGTTTAATTATCAGTTAATTTTTGTCCAAATTGAAACAATAAATTCTATTAAATGTCGGTGTGTCTTAGGTCGATTGGTATTTTGTGTGAGGGGAAGCAATTTGAAGATATTGAACCAAAAGTATTTACTCTCTAAGGGCGTCAAGTGGTCAACATTCAATTAAAACACAACAAAATGTTCCCATGAAGTTAGCAAAGCTATCTTACACATAACACCCAACACATTGTAACACATCTCATGAACAAAGTTATCTTACAAATAAAACCCAACACAATGTAACACATCTCATGAACAAAGCTATCTTACACATAACACCCAACACAATGTAACACATCTCATGAACAAAGCTATCTTACACATAACACCCAACACAATGTAACACATCTCATGAACAAAGTTATCTTACACATAACACCCAACACAATGTAACACATCTCATGATTAAAGCTATCTTACACATAACACCCAACACAATGTAACACACCTCATCAACAAAGCTATCTTACAAATAACACCCAACACAATGTAACACATCTCATGAACAAAGTTATCTTACACATAACACCCAACACAATGTAACACATCTCATGAACAAAGTTATCTTAAACATAACACACAACACAATGTAACACACCTCATGAACAAAGTTATCTTACACATAACACCCAACACAATGTAACACATCTCATGAACAAAGCTATCTTACACATAACACCCAACACAGTGTAACACATCTCATGAACAAAGCTATCTTACACATAACACCCAACACAATGTAACACATCTCATGAACAAAGTTATCTTACACATAACACCCAACACAATGTAACACATCTCATGAACAAAGTTATCTTAAACATAACACACAACACAATGTAACACACCTCATGAACAAAGTTATCTTACACATAACACCCAACACAATGTAACACATCTCATGAACAAAGCTATCTTACACATAACACCCAACACAATGTAACACATCTCATGAACAAAGTTATCTTACACATAACACCCAACACAATGTAACACATCTCATGAACAAAGTTATCTTACACATAACACCCAACACAATGTAACACACCCCATGAACAAAGTTATCTTACACATAACACCCAAGACAATGAAACACACCCTATGAACAAAGTTATCTTACACATAACACCCAAAACAATGTAACACATCTCATGAACAAAGTTATCTTACACATAACACCCAACACAATGTAACACACCTCATAAACAAAGTTATCTTACACATAAAATCCAACACAATGTAACACACCCCATGAACAAAGTTATCTTACACATAACACCCAACACAATGTAACACACCTCATGAACAAAGTTATCTTACACATAACATCCAACACAATGTAACACATCTCATGAACAAAGTTATCTTTCACATAACACCCAACACAATGTAACACACCTCATGAACAAATTTATCTTACACATAACACCCAACACAATGTAACACATCTCATGAACAAAGTTATCTTACACATAACATCCAACACAATGTAAAACACCCCTTGAACAAAGCTATCTTACACATAACAACCAACACAAGGTAACACATCTCATGAACAAAGCTATCTTACACATAACATCCAAAACAATGAAACACACCTCATGAACAAAGTTATCTTACACATAACACCCAACACAATGTAGCACATCTCATGAACAAAGTTATCTTACACATAACACCCAACACAATGTAACACATCTCATGAACAAAATTATCTTACACATAACACACAACACAATGTAACACACCTCATGAACAAAGTTATCTTACACATAACACCCAACACAATGTAACACATCTCATGAACAAAGTTATCTTACACATAACACCCAACACAATGTAACACATCTCATGAACAAAGCTATCTTACACATAACACCCAACACAATAACATCTCATGAACAAAGTTATCTTACACATAACACCCAACACAATGTAACACATCTCATGAACAAAGCTATCTTACACATAACACCCAACACAATGTAACACATCTCATGAACAAAGCTATCTTACAAATAACATCCAACACAATGAAACACACCTCATGAACAAAGTTATCTTACACATAACACCCAACACAATGTAACACATCTCATGAACAAAGTTATCTTACATATAACACCCAACACAATGTAACACATCTCATGAACAAAGTTATCTTACACATAACACCCAACACAATGTAACACATCTCAAGAACAAAGTTATCTGACACATAACACACAACACAATGTAACACACCTCATGAACAAAGTTTTCTTACACATAACACCCAACACAATGTAACACATCTCATGAACAAAGTTATCTTACACATAACACCCAACACAATGTAACACACCTCATGAACAAATCTATCTTACAAATAACACCCAACACAATGTAACACATCTCATGAGCAAAGTTATCTTACACATAACACCCAACACAATGTAACACATCTCATGAACAAAGTTATCTTACACATAACACACAACACAATGTAAAACATCTCATGAACAAAGTTATCTTACACATAACACCCAACACAATGTAACACATCTCATGAACAAAGCTATCTTACACATAACACCCAACACAATGTAACACATCTCATGAACAAAGCTATCTTACACATAACACCCAACACAATGTAACACATCTCATGAACAAAGTTATCTTACACATAACACCCAACACAATGTAACACACCTCATGAACAAAGTTATCTTACACATAACACCCAACACAACGTAACACATCTCATGAACAAAGTTATCTTACACATAACACCCAACACAATGTAACACATCTCATGAACAAAGTTATCTTACGCATAACACACAACACAATGTAACACACCTCATGAACAAAGTTATCTTACACATAACACCTAACACAATGTAACACATCTCATGAACAAAGCTATCTTACACATAACACCCAACACAATGTAACACATCTCATGAACAAAGTTATCTTACACATAACACCCAACACAATGTAACACATCTCATGAACAAAGCTATCTTACACATAACACCCAACACAATGTAACACATCTCATGAACAAAGCTATCTTACACATAACACCCAACACAATGTAACACATCTCATGAACAAAGTTATCTTACACATAACACCCAACACAATGTAACACACCTCATGAACAAAGTTATCTTACACATAACACCCAACACAACGTAACACATCTCATGAACAAAGTTATCTTACACATAACACCCAACACAATGTAACACATCTCATGAACAAAGTTATCTTACGCATAACACACAACACAATGTAACACACCTCATGAACAAAGTTATCTTACACATAACACCCAACACAATGTAACACATCTCATGAACAAAGCTATGTTACACATAACACCCAACACAATGTAACACATCTCATGAACAAAGTTATCTTACACATAACACCCAACACAGTGTTCTCATGTAATGACGGTTGGAAAAATTAAGTATCTGAGATTTTGGGATCATGATTAGAGACCTGGGAATGCAGCTCCAAGGGCTCGGGAATAATAAATATGGACCGTTGGACAGGACTGGACAGAACTCAGCCGGATAGGGAAGTGGACAATCGAGGGAGAGCTACGCCAGACGGAGGGCGAGCCGGACAGTCTACTGGACTGGAGTAGAGATAGACAGGAGAAGACAGTAACCCGGGACAGTCGGAGCAGAGTTGCAAGATAAAGATTGTATAGCAGATCAATAGAAGTGAAAAGCTACCAGTCAATTTGTTGTTACCTGAGTGTTGGAGTAAGAGAGAGAGAGTGAACGAGGTTACCAGTCAGCGTGTTGTTACCTGAGTGTTGGAGTAAGAGAGAGAGAGAGTGGACGAGGTTACCAGTCAACTTGTTGTTACCTGAGTGTTGGAGTAAGAGAGAGAGAGAGAGTGGACGAAGTTACCAGTCAACTTGTTGTTACCTGAGTGTTGGAGTAAGAGAGAGAGAGAGAGTGGACAAGGTTACCAGTCAACTTGTTGTTACCTGAGTGTTGGAGTAAGAGAGAGAGAGAGTGAACGAGGTTACCATCCTCATAAGTAGATGAGGAACGCGGCGTGACACACGGTTTCCTTACAATATTGGGTTCTATAAATCGGCAGATTGAAATAACCGGTGTTGACAATGAGCGTCACGCACTGTATATTGTGCTTTTAGAGATCAAATATCTTATGGAATTCGTAGATGGGATACGTTGGGTAGATGCCATATTAAGCAATCTTAGTCTTAAACCGATGCGCAGTTAAGAAAAAAATGGAAAAAAAATCCATTATCTTACAGCATTCTTTTTTTTTTAAAGACTGATTAGATTAAGTTTGGTGGTTGATTAATACAAAACCTTGAGTAAATAAGACTTGTAATTGGAGTATGTAGTGTTGTTACTTGAGCTGATCAGTGTTTTAGCTAGGGTTAGTGTTACCCGGTGCGGTAATCTCATTGTGAGAGAGAGCGAGAGACTGAGAGAGAGAGAGAGGTAGTGAGAGAGAGAGGTAGTTAGAGAGAGACAGAGAGAAAGGGAGAGAGAGGGGGAGAGACAGTGAGAGAGGGAGGGAGACAGTTAGTGAGAGAGACATTGAGAGAGAGAGAGAGAGAGAGACAATGGTAGATGGTGTGAGAGAGAAAGACAGTAAGAGAGAGGGCGAGATATTCTGAGACAGAATTTGAGAGATAGTGAGAGAGAAAATTGAGAGAGAGACAGTAAGAGAGAAAGAGATTGAGAGAGAGAGAGAGAAAGTGGGAGAGAGACAGGGAGAGAGAGACAGTGGGAGAAAGAGAGTGTGACAGAGACAAAGAGAGAAATACAGTTAGAGAGAGAGAGAAAGAAAGTGAGAGTGACAGACATTTAGTGAGATAAAGAAAGGGACAGTGAGAGAGATAAAGACACAGACAGTGTGAGAGAGACCAAGAGAGATAGAGAGAGAAAGACAGAGAAGCTTCAAAAATAAAGAAAAGCATACAGATTCATTTGAGGCTGAGAGAGCTAGATAATTATTGACTGTTATTCCAAAACATATAACACTAGAATCATGGCCAAAAATAGATGCACCTATTCCGAATACACGGATATACAATTTATCATTCTTTATAAATTGAAAATATTTTCTTTATTTAAATGACTTTTATCTCAAACTCAAGGTCGTGCAGGAGGCTTTTGTTTAAACGCATGAAATTGTTCATGCGTGAACCGTACACGGCGCAGTTGTATTCAGTAGCTGATGCCAAGTTCCCACCAACATCACTTCCTAGTTACTGTCACCGTACACGTTTTCTTCGTCCTATAAAAATAACAAGAGTCCAGGTGATAAGCTACCTCATAGTTGTTTTTTTCAAAACAGGAGAAACCTTAAGATCTGAGTTAAACTGAAATGTAATGTATTATATGCTTTATGGATATTTATGTTGTACTCATAATATTTTATTTTTCATTTTGCTTCTTATTTGTTTTTAACGCATTATTTTGTTTTACTATTAGTATAGTATGCTAAAAAAAAATAAATTGGCACACTTTTAACATGTGAACATAAAAAAGTTTCGACCAAATTTCCATTCGATCAAATTTCGAAAACCGCTTCATCTGTTTTGCTTTGCCAAATAACAGTGTCTAAAAGTAGTTCTATCGTTATGCCATGGCCTTGACTACAACATCCAGTGTGAGCACGAAATCTACTCTAGTTTCTACTAGGCCAGCGTGCAATGACGGCATGTGAGATCGCTGTTATCTAGCCTATTGAAATTTGAGTTAGTGTCCAGTGGTTCTGAAATAGAGGCTGTGCGCAGTTCTGCTGGAAGATATGCATTTCCAAGTGGGGCTGGAAGACAGGCAGGACCAAGTGGTGCTGTAAGTGAGACAGTTCCCAGCTGGGGTTTGGTAGAGGCAGTGCCCAGTGGAGCTATAAGTGAGACAGTTCCCATCTGGGGTTTGATAGAGGCAGTGCCCAGTGGTGCTGTAAGAGAGACAGTTCCCATCTGGGGTTTGATAGAGGCAGTGCCCAGTGGTGCTGTAAGAGACACAGTTCCCAGTTGGGGTTTGATAGAGGCAGTGCCCAGTGGTGCTGTAAGAGAGACAGTTCCCATCATGGGTTTGATAGAGGCAGTGCCCAGTGGTGCTGTAAAAGAGACAGTTCCCAGCTGGGGTTTTATAGAGGCAGTACCCAGTGGTGCTGTAAGAAAGGAAGTGCCACATAGTTTGAAGGCGGTGCAGGAAGGGAGGAAGTGCCGAGTGTGTTCGAAGACACTGAAAAGTTTGAATCAAAGCAGAAAAAAAAACATTCATCATTTCCAATTCTTTCCAACCTGAAGAGCGCTTGCTTCACAATCGGGCAGGCTGGAGATACTTCACAGCAGAGACAACCCCTCCCAACGTTTACTCGAATAACCAAGCAAGTGGTGCGATTTCAACCAATGTGCACCGGGGCCAGAGGTGTAGCGTGGTGGGGCAGGGGGGCAGATGTCCCCGGGCGCCAGCTATTTAGGGGCGCCAAAATGTGCTTTGATATTATTTTATTGATGAAAATAATGAGTCTGAGAGTTGAAAAAAAGAAAAAGGGGCGCTAAAAATGGATCTTGTCACCGGGCGCGAATCTTGTCCCCGGACGCCAAACACCCTCGCTACGCCACTGTCCGGGGCCGTAAGTAGTGATGTTCTCCTAATTTCAACAAAGAATATTTCTAACGATGTGATAGATATCTCTAAATTTCCAAAAAAAAACGTCACTTTCCATCTTGGAGTGACGTCAGACACCCTCTAACAGGTTGGATACAAATGGTTTTCTTTCTCATGAATAAGTCACTAAACAGCAAGAATGAAACGGTTGCCTAGGAACAGTCCCCTCAAAGGTTGTATGATAGAGTCATCGACTTGTGCTCTCGCAACCCACCTATGCCTCAGATCCATTAGCGGCAACTTGTAATCATGATCCCGAACTGTTTCTAACGTTATTTGATTAGGTAGGTACCACACAGTTCTACTCTTTCTAACAAAGATATCATACAAGTTCTTTGCCTCCGCACGCATGTCCCCTACATGGGGGTTTTCGCCCCTGGTAACTTTTGGGCTGTCAATGACAGCGTCTCTTAAACGTCATCCCCCTACAAACATGTCGACTAGAACCCAGGGGAGAGAAGCAACTTTAGAAATAGAGTACTACAAACATGTCGACTAGAACCCAGGGGAGAGAAACAACTTAAGAAATAGAGTACTACAAACATGTCGACTAGAACACAAGAGAGAGAAGCAACTTAAGAAATAGAGTACTACAAACATGTCGACTAGAACACAAGAGAGAGAAGCAACTTAAGAAATAGAGTACTACAAACATGTCGACTAGAACAACATGTCGACTAGAACACAAGAGAGAGAAGCAACTTAAGAAATAGAGTACTACAAACATGTCGACTAGAACACAAGAGAGAGAAGCAACTTAAGAAATAGAGTACTACAAACATGTCGACTAGAACCCATGGGAGAGAAACAACTTAAGAAATAGAGTACTACAAACATGTCGACTAGAGCCCGGGGAGGGGGAGGGCAGAATAAACTTAAGAAACAGGAAAAAAACTTGTACTACAAACGTGCCGACTAGAACACAAGAGAGAGAAGCAACTTAAGAAATAGAGTACTACAAACATGTCGACTAGAACACAAGAGAGAGAAGCAACTTAAGAAATAGAGTACTACAAACATGTCGACTAGAACACAAGAGAGAGAAGCAATTTAAGAAATAGAGTACCACAAACATGTCGACTAGAACACAAGAGAGAGAAACAACTTAAGAAATAGAGTACTACAAACATGCCGACTAGAACACAAGAGAGAGAAGCAACTTAAGAAATAGAGTACTACAAACATGTCGACTAGAACACAAGAGAGAGAAGCAATTTAAGAAATAGAGTACCACAAACATGTCGACTAGAACACAAGAGAGAGAAACAACTTAAGAAATAGAGTACTACAAACATGCCGACTAGAACACAAGAGAGAGAAGCAACTTAAGAAATAGAGTACTACAAACATGTCGACTAGAACACAAGAGAGAGAAGCAATTTAAGAAATAGAGTACCACAAACATGCCGACTAGAACACAAGAGAGAGAAACAACTTAAGAAATAGAGTACTACAAACATGCCGACTAGAACACAAGAGAGAGAAGCAACTTAAGAAATAGAGTACTAAAACATGTCGACTAGAACACAAGAGAGAGAAGCAACTTAAGAAATAGAGTAATACAAACATGTCGACTAGAACACAAGAGAGAGAAGCAATTTAAGAAATAGAGTACCACAAACATGTCGACTAGAACACAAGAGAGAGAAACAACTTAAGAAATAGAGTACTACAAACATGTCGACTAGAACACAAGAGAGAGAAGCAACTTAAGAAATAGAGTACTACAAACATGTCGACTAGAACCCAGGGGAAAGAAGCAACTTAAGAAATAGAGTACTACAAACATGTCGACTAGAACACAAGAGAGAGAAGCAACTTAAGAAATAGAGTACTACAAACATATCGACTAGAACCCATGGGAGAGAATCAGCTTAAGACATAGAGTAATACAAACATGTCGACTAGAGCCCGGGGAGGGGGAGGGCAGAATAAACTTAAGAAACAGGAAAAAAACTTGTAATTAGTTTCAGTGTTTCATTTGTATTAATTTTTTTTTTTAAAATTTACCCAAACAATTAGAGAAATTTATTTAGTCCTACTACCATTTAACTACAAAGGAATATATAGGTCTATAAATTAAATGTCATCTTTAGAATGGGAATAACAATAATCACAATTGTTAATGATTTGTTTTGTGTTACGCGACTCGTGTTTGCGGTATGTGCTGTGGTGACAGGTTCTACAGCCACTGCTGGGTGGCACGATCATATATGACGTTGTTGTGTAGTTTTTTAAAATCATTTTGTGGTAATTTATGTTACAGATTTTATTTGTAATGCCTTGGAAGCATTGAATGTCTTACCGGCTAGATTGATCAATTATACCCTTTTACCCCTGAAGTTATTAACTAAAAATAATTCATTGTCGCCATTCCAGCAAGCTGTGTTCCTTTAATTGTGTCACTTAACCCCTAGACAACGCAATGACATGATCGTATTTGTAACTTTAAGAACCAGTTTTTAATATTGACAGATACTTCTATCTTTTGTAGTCAGTTTGTTTTACTGACCTGTGATGTGCTCACCTTTAACAGAATTGAATACAGCATTGAAGATATTTTACATGAAATAAAACAATGGCGGTGAGTAGTCTAATATTGGTTACATTTAAAAAAATGTATAAATTCTAGTTTTGTTACATTTAATATTGATTAATTATTCTAGATTTGTTTACATTTACAATAGATGTAAAAATTATTCCGTTAGTTACATTTAAGATATAAGACATGTTTTAAATATAGTGTTAGTAATTTCTTTTTTACAATATATTAAGTTTCTGGTCTTGGTTAGATTATCTATAGCTGTAAGTACTATAGTAGGTATTATACATCAACAGTAAAAACAGTATAATATTATGTGTGAAATAAAACATTACCTTTAAGAACAACATCATATAATGTACGACGTTGACAGTTCATTTGACAGCACACAAAATTTGTTATATGCCAGCAAAACACTTCTGTCACTACCAGTATTAACCAAAACAAATTTTCATTTGAATCAAAACATGATGAACTTTTAAAATAGATACCATTAAAATTAGTTTTTTTTGTTTGTTTTTTTTAAATTAGGACATTTTCTATAAATAGACTCATAGTTTTATTGTTTCTGTATATTCTTCAATAAAAATCGTACTTATCATTTAAATTGATAAAATAGTTAACACGATTGTTTTGGTAACTATTCCTTCCATTTTACTCCTTTGTCTTAAGTGTAAATTTACTTTAAGAATGAAGTTTTTTTAAGTATAAATCCCTATTAAAATAGTCTGTTAAAAATGAAAACAAAGTGTGTCTTAAATACAACCTATCATTGCACAAAGTACATTTTATTTTAAATAAGATTATTTAATAATTGCGATCAGTAGTTCACCATTTATCGTCTGTGAGTTGATCGTTTGCCACGGACGACACTGTCAGATTGGAATAACGGGGATCTTTTGACAAGGACGAGACAGTCAGATGGGAATAACGGGGATCTTTTGACAAGGACGAGACAGTCAGATGGGAATAACTTTGATAAGAACGCTGGGAATAACGGGGATCTTTTGACAAGGACGAGACAGTCAGATGGGAATAACGGGGATCTTTTGACAAGGACGAGACAGTCAGATGTGAATAACTGTGATGAGAACGCTGGGAATGACGGGGATCTTTTGACAAGGACGAGACAGTCAGATGGGAATAACAGATCTTTTGAAAAGGACGAGACAGTCAGATGGGAATAACGGGGATCTTTTGACAAGGACGAGACAGTCAGATGGGAATAACTTTGAGAAGACCGCTGGGAATAACGGGGATCTTTTGACAAGGACGAGACAGTCAGATGGGAATAACGGGGATCTTTTGACAAGGACGAGACAGTCAGATGAGAATAACTTTGATGAGAACGCTGGGAATAACGGGGATCTTTTGACAAGGACGAGACAGTCAGATGGGAATAACTTTGATGAGAACGCTGAAAATAACGGGGATCTTTTGACAAGGACGAGACAGTCAGATGGGAATAACGGGGATCTTTTGACAAGGACGAGACAGTCAGATGGGAATCACTTTGATGAGAACGCTGGGAATAACGGGGATCTTTTGACAAGGACGAGACAGTCAGAGGGGAATAACGGGGATCTTTTGACAAGAACGAGACAGTCAGATGGGAATAACTTTGATGAGAACGCTGGGAATAACGGGGATCTTTTGACAAGGACGAGACAGTCAGATGGGAATAACTTTGATGAGAACGTTGGGAATAACGGGGATCTTTTGACAAGGACGAGAAAGTCTTTGATCTTTTTTGTTCTCAGCCGACTATTTATAACGACTCCTTAAAAAGATAAGAAGGTTAGGGCCAAGGCAGATCCGGGCTACTACTCGAACTAAGTTTTAAATGAAAGTGTAATTTATATCAAATACGCATACGTGCTAACATATTAAAGTTTAAATATTACACTTCTGTATGAAAAGTAACTCACTAGTAAAAATTTGCAAAACAAATTGCAAAGTTTCTATTATTTTTATATAATGCATTCAAATCAGGCTTTCTTTCAGCTAGATCTCCAGGGTTGGGGGGGGGAAATCATGTGACCCCCCTGGAGAAAAAATACCAAATTGTCAGTTTTTAAAACAATTTTAAAAAGAATTTTAGCTGGTGTCATTAACCGATTACAACTAGTGAAATCTATTAAATATCGATGTTCTCGATATATGAGATGGTTCGCATAATTAAGGGCAGACCTGCGCAACTTAAAATGTAATGCGGGCCGTAATACTAAATATTAAAACCTTCTGCGGGCCAAAAGAAAATAGGAAACGTCTTGTGTGGGCAAAAAAATAGGACAGGGGAAAAGCTATTAAGAAAATAATAAAATATGGAATATTTCGTTACTCGTGGGCCGCAAAGTGGGTACTGGCGGGCTGTATGTTGTGCAGGCCTGGTTAAGGGTAATCTTCTCATCGCTAAGTTTAGAAAATTCGCCAATTATCAGCTTAAGTATTACTAACCATTTGCATTTATCTGTATTTTTTTTGTAAATCATTTTCTAAAACTCGCAAGTTTAAAGACTTTAATACAACTGTATTAAAATAAATTTGCTCCAATTTTAAAGTCAATAATTTTAATAGAGTTGTCACTAAGTATCAAACGTGACCAATCTTTTCATGTTTTCAAATTATATTTTATAATAGAAGCCTGACTTTTAAACTAGGGAATTCTGTTAATTACAAAACGAATGATGACGTCATGCCTTCAACAATATGATTATTGTTAGCAATCAGTAGTTCTTTCAGCTATCCCTGCCGGAGCACAATGTGTAGGGGGAGTTGGGGCACAGTGGATCAGAAATCTTCTTTTTTTTAATATTCCAAAAGTTTTCAGATATATTTGAATGTTGTATGTGCACAATGATTGTATTACATCTTGGCCTTGGATAGGAATCCTTAAAATGTGGCTAAATATGATATTCTTGCCCACAGAGCGTTTCAAAGTGTGCAGGGGTAAATGATTCACTGTGCCCCGGTACCGGGGCACAGTGAATCACTACCTGGGGCACAGTGAATCAATATGGAAAATGAATCATTATCTGTGGCTCACTTAAAATTGACTTAAATTATAGTGAGGGTTGTGAATTTAATGCAATTATTGCACTGAATGTTATTTTTCATATGATAATCTTGTATAAACTCAAATATAAACAGTCATACAACCTACTTATTTTCTTTAACTATAGACTCATAGACACTGAAAAATGCAGGCAAACAATTTGTAAATGAATAATTTATTTATTTGTAGCACCAAACAATTTAAATGATAAAATATAAAATGACAACAAAACCATAATTGCAAAAAATCAACATAGAAAATAGCCATATTCTGATAAATCAACATTTGAAATGGCGAGCAACTCGAGCCGTCCCTCCGTGGAGCAGAGGTCTGGGCAATTTGACAATTCTTCTTCTTCATTATCAAAAATTTGGCAGCATTTATATTTTGGTGAAAATGATGTTTGGTCTAATCCAGATTGCAGTGGCCCTGAGTTGCCTTTTCGACATATCTGCGGAGACTTGAAAATTTAATGTTGGTGTCTTTGCTAACAGTTGTAATAGATTTTCCTTCCTCCAAAGCATTGTAGTAATGGTCTGGGCAACTTAACAATGATTCTTATTCATTATAACAAATTTTGCAGCATCTATATTTTAGGTTGGCTTTTCTACATATCTGCGGAGACTTGAAAATTGAATGTTGGTGTCTTTGCCATCAATCAGTCCAAAGAGATTTTCCTTCCTCCAAAACATGTTGTACAGCCTCCTTCATGGCTTCAGCTGTTGTGTAACCAACATTTCTATTTGACTCTCTGTTTCTAACCATTTTATCTGGAAGAGGAAAAAAAAAGGAACACAACTGAATTTTTTAGAAATCGGTTTATTAAAGAATAATTATTTAATTTAAAATATCTTATCTTAATCTTCACTGGTATTAAAATCTAGGCCAAATTCATACTTTTTCTGATTTAAGTTATATTCCACAAACTTGCGTTTAACATATGTATGTCAATATTTTAAAATATTATTAAAGAGCATAAATGGGGCACATTGAATCAATAGCTTAAATGATCCACTGTGCCCCGATTCACTGTGCCCCGTGATAAAAAAAATTAAACAAATTTAATTTTCTGCTACATGGCTGGCTGCATAGGACTGGTAAATTGTTTTAATACATTCTACTAGGTCACTAATGCTAATCAATTACATCGAATTTTTACAATCTTAATAATAAAATCTGTGAAATAAAATTAGAGAAGGTCCTAAAATTTACTTTTGATGGTAAAAAACATACCTTACCTTGTAAAATTTCAAATTGACGTTAGAACAAGCAATGCTGTATAAATAAAGTTGGCGGATGTAAATACGCAAATAATGATGACATCAGCAACAGAAATCTCCCGGTGATTTGGTAGAAAATACCACTGATTCACTGTGCCCCTTGATCCACTGTGCCCCAACTCCCCCTACATCAATATAACAAAAACATTTTTTTTTTAATATTAAAAATGAGTATTGCATAGTAACTGGTGCATTTAAACGATTAACATTAGGACAATCTATGAAATATCGCTAGGCTCAATATAGTTGATGATTCATTTATTTAAGGCTAATCAAGTTGTAGTATTCGGTTATAAAAATCGCATTGACCGCTCCAGCCGTACTTCCTGTTGTTAACATATATCGCTATTTTGTATTATTTATTTTTTAATTTTAATTTTTTGTTGTTGCAAATCCACAAGTTTAAAGAATTTAATGAAACTATATTAAAATACATTTACATAGCTAAAGGGTCTACAATTTGTTTAATATTTAGTCAAAAAAGTATGTAACGTATGCCATCTGTTTCACATTATACTTCATCGTAAGAGCATGACTAAACAATTTGACTTCATGCTTTTTTTCTAAAAAAAAAAAGGCAATAGTGCACGTTTCATAAATCACTATTAGATTGTAAGTGTTTTTATTTTCTTTAAATGTAACTCTTTTGTAACAAAGTTTCCAAAATAACAGATTTCTCTTTTTTTTTTTACATGTAGATGTTAGCCTAAGATTTATTATTACTAACTTCCCAACTGCTTTTCTCTTGTGGATGTCAGAAAAACAAACATAGTTCCCCATCCATTGGCATTGCCATCATTCTTTTTATAGTATTCATTTAATTTTAGATGAGAACCCAGCAGAAAGCTAAGAATTTTTTTGTGAACTAGCTCTCCAACAAAGTGTGGAATGTTGCAAAACTAAATTTAGATATGTGAAAAATGCATTTTTGTATTTTGAATTAATCAAAAATTGTATGGCCACTCTAATGATTTAAAGAGCGAGAATAATCTAGGGTCAAATCTTACCCTCAAGGGAGATATAACTAGAGTCAATAGAGTTTAAGTCCTTCTGGAGCGAATTTTAAGATGTTTTTGGTTATTATTATGGCTAATTTTGCCATTTTCTCAAACGAAAGTCTTAAATCCAACCTCAAAAATGTCTGAAAGAAACAACATATTAAAAAAAATGCGCCTAAATAATGCACTTAAGTATTTTGACTTTGTACGACTGTCTATAACATCCTTAATTATGCACCCCTTCCATCACGCTCATCAATGATACACTATGGGGTTGATTATCAGGTTATGCCCAATGATGACCCTAAGGCATGCCAAATTCGGAAGGAAATCAATTTATGTAAGCCAATGGGCTAAATAATGCCTCCACCGAAACTTTAAAAAAAAATATATCCTGTTCAAAAGGTAAAATAGAAACATCGAATTCAAGTATACCACCCTGGGGCTCCGGTCGACACGTCTGTGGTACTTCGTTGTTCAGTAAGCGTCGGCCAGCAGCCCCTCGACGTTACCAAGGGAACAAGACCACTATGGTTCGTCCTGCGTGGGCTGACAATAGGCGTGATCGGTACCTGATGTAAAAAAAAAACAGAACCTGCCCGGCTGCCAGATGTGACGCTTCACAATTTGAAGCAAGGGCAGAGACAGGGTAGGGATCGTGATTACAAGTTGCCGTTAATGGATATTAATCTATAGGAGAATGAGGTTAAGCTCTAGCCGATGATTCTTTCTATGCAGCCCAAGGCAACAGTTTAGTCCCAGGTACCTGGCAAATTAGTTGCGTAGAGGTAAACCTACTATTGAAACCCTCTTAAATGGCGTACAACGCTACCAAAGGATTGGTGGGAGAAGATATATTGGAACGTAAATTTACCATCCCAACACCTGAGAAAGTCGATTGTGTGAACAGTGTGCAGACACTGCGTTGGACCGACCGGGTGTCTTTGGGTTGGGGTGACCTGCAGCGGAACCCGTTTGAGCGGACCAGGGTGGGAGCCATCCTGACAAAGAGACATCTCCAACGTGCCACTTGATGGTCCCATAACGGGCTTGGGGGGGGGGGTGTTTTGTGGATCGCATAAAGACCATTAGCTCTCCGGCTCTCTGAAGCCTTTTCTTAATGTGGTATTTCCATTTAAGTATACTCCAACTTGCATGAGCGGACCAGGGTGGGAGCCATCCTGACAAAGAGACATCTCCAACGTGCCACTTGATGGTCCCATAACGGGCTTGGGGGGGGGGGGTTTTGTGGATCGCATAAAGACCATTAGCTCTACGGCTCTCTGAAGCCTTTTCTTAATGTGATATTTCCATTTAAGTATACTCCAAATTGCACCTCTTGATGTTGAAATAATCAACAATTTTCTGGGAAGCAAGATCCCCTCAAACCCGTCAACCCCACCACCGATTAAGCTTCACCAGCGCTATGAATTTCTGCCCAACTTCTTGAAGATTACCGATGTTAGTATCGATAGACACACTGCCTTGTGGAATAGCTACTATTAAGGATGCAATGAGTGGCCTTATATTTTGTCGTCCTCCCTTTAACGATTCAAATTCTGCAGCTGTCCAAAAAATATACATTAGCATATAAAGAAAAAAGTGAAACCTGGGTGGACAAGTTCATTCGCCCTATTTTGACGCCACTAGCAGTGGCGTATCAACAGTGTTTGGCGTCAGCAGACAAGATTCATTTTGTACGTCCCCTCCAATTCTGAAACCGGTAACTTTCAACCAATTAATTCCATGAAATTCCATTTTCGCCCCCACCCCGCGGAGACAGGGCCCTGGAGATAATATCCTATCTGTCACTCCTTAGCTACATTTTTTGACACTGGCAACTGGCATAGCCCTCCCCCCAAACTCTCATGAGATCCCCACGGGGGGGGGGGGGGGGGGGGAATTTTCTGAAAAACACCCCGATTCAAATAAAGCACCCCAAAAATGTTTTAAAAAGAAATGCTAACAATTCTTTTATTGTAACATGATCAAAGTTTAAATTACAACAAAATATTTTTATCGTTTTTGTTTTCTTTTCTCGTGATTTAATTATACATTTTTATCAACTGTTTGGTCCATTAAACTAATTCAATCAATGATCAATCAGTTAGATATAGCTATTTATTTTTCTTCTTTGTATAATTAATGTTATAAAGGATCTTATAACAATAGTGTTGCAATATAATTTGCAAGTCGTGTTGTTGTTGTTTTTTAAATACCTACTCTAAACATTATGTCATTGATATTTAACATTTAAGTTGGAAATGGAAAAAAAAGTCTTCTGCGTTCATTTTGTATTGATCGAAATGGCGCATCATTAAACTGAGAAGATAAGAGCTGCAGACGACTCAGCACCTCAAAGTCTATTCAGCCATGCCGAGAGGCTTTTCACATGCCTGCAACAAACGAATGTTGGAATAGATCTAATATTAGTTTTATTTCAATTTAACAAGCTGATCACGTGACTATTTTTGATTACGAATAAAGACGTTTTGTAAATAATCTTTGAAATGTGGTCCACATCAATTTAAAAAAAACACAACATATTTTTATTAAGCCCTTTGGTAAGATTAATTTTTTCATGACAATGGCAGATGTAACATTGCATATTCAATTGTTGAAACAACATAAAAAATGCACCAATGAAAATTACAAGTTTTTCTTCTTCTATATATTAAGGGCGCACGGTTAATTTATTGATCATTTTGGCTACTATGCATGCAGACGGGATTTGCATACTACAAAGTTATTGCTTTAAATCAATGGATTTGTATTTTTTCTCATTTTTATCAATGTTTCTATTTTCAGAAAGCTCAAATTAAATCAGGGATCCTAAGAGAAAATCTGAAATTGAAACTAAAAAATGGTAAAATGATAATTCATTTTTTTTTTCCTTTTGAGAACTTGATTCAGAGAGAAGAATCGTGAAACAATTAGTGTGGATGTGTAGCAAGTTGTGTATAAACATGTTTAATGGGAATGACAGAGTGATGGAGAATTTGAAGAAGTTAAAAAAAAGTTTAGAAATAAATGTGCATAGACGTAGACTAAAAGAGAGAGAAAGTAATCTAGAGAATTTATGAGAGAATGTGAGAAACAGAAACAAAATAATTTGAGTAATTATGATAAATGTAACATTGAAAGAGTCCTAGAGAAAGAAAAAAAGTTACCAAATTGAGAGAGAAAGAGGAGAAGAAAAACAAAATGTTTTCTTTCTGCATAAGGATATGCATTATATGTTTATTAAATATTCTTATCAGAGCATTGCAAATATGACTGTCAAGATGATGGCACAGATGGCAGTCAAGAAGACGTTGGCACAGATGGCAGTAAAGAAGACGTTGGCACAGATGGCAGTAAAAAAAAAGAGGATGTCACATATGACTGTCAAGAAGAAGCTGGCACAGATGACAGATGCAACAAGACAGATGAAGCAAGTCTTTTCTATGGTAATTATTTGCTGATATAATTTTCATTGTAGTACAAACATACAACACATTTATTAAAAACATTATTATTGATGTATACAGTACAACATTATTTGTCTCAATTACGGTCATGGTAAGTGCAATCTTAAGCCTACAGTCTTTATACAACATATTTTTTAAATCAATTATTGTCTCATAGATTATCTCAGGAATGATTATTTAAACTATTGAAATGAATGTATAGACTTAATGAAATCTAGTTCAATAGATATAGTAGAAGAGAGACAGATGTAACTATTGAAATGAATGTACAGACTTAATGAAATCTAGTTCAATAGAGATAATATAAGAGAGACAGATGTAACTATTGAAATGAATGTACAGACTTAATGAAATCTAGTTCAATAGAGATAATATAAGAGATACAGATGTAACTATTGAAATGAATGTATAGACTTAATGAAATCTAGTTCAATAGAGATAATAGAAGAAAGTGTGATGTAACTATTGAAATGAATGTATAGACTTAATGAAATCTAGTTCAATAGAGATAATAGAAGAGAGATAGGTGCGACAAAAAGATTAATATGTGTTATATTTGATGTTTTGTCAGGTACAAATGAAATCCAGGAGGCAGAAGGTGGAGAGGCAAATCTACACACACATCTTGCTAGCTGTATGAAGAATCCGGGTCACAAGAAGTTTATACCTGTAAAAGATTTTAACATCAATCACCTCCCTGAAGGTTACCATGACATCGACTTAGTTGAGTACATCAAAGCTACAGCGGACCTGATTCTTAGAGTATCTGTTAAATGGGCCAGTACAGAAAGACCAGAGTTTTGGAAAAACACCAATCATCCATATCCATGTTATGACAAGAGAGGAAGTGACGTCATGATACTAGGGACTGGGATGGTGACGGATGTAAACACATATGACAACAATGGAACTTGTCCATGTCACAAGTGTCAACACTCGGACACACCCAGCAAAGGATGGGGGAAGGTAGAGATGTTGACGGCCAAACACGTGGTGTTTGATGACTTGGAGGCGAGACACACCACGTGTAGATTGTTCTTTGATGAGCAAGACAGCCCACTGGTCACTCTTGATGGCTGGACAGTGATGGGGACAAACATTGAGGAAGACTGGTGTAAGCTGGAATATGTGACATGTGACGTAGATTTATTGGATCAACTGGTCATGATGAGGCGACACAGGCATGATCAATGGTTGAAAGTAATCGATAAATACGAACCTTCTAGAGATGAGAGCAATTGGTTATTCATAGTATCACATCCACATGGATCTTCTAAACAGATCTCTTTAGGACAATGGATAACAAAGACCGCTCCGAGTGAGTATAGGACGAAGTACACGTACACAACTTGTACATGTCCAGGCAGTAGTGGGGCTTGTGTCCACTCACTTGGGTTTGATAAAGGCTGGTATTTTTATGAACTCCATGTCCACAGTGGGGTCAACTCCGAGGGAATGAATTTTAGTACGACTGGTAGGGAGTACAGACAATATTGATAATGTCAACAATGTCAAAATATTTCAACTACTTTACACAAAGTTGTATCAAATGTTTATTATTGGAATAGACAATCATACGGCACACCATGTATACCCCAAAACACGCCCCATGAACCAACCCCGCCCCCCCCTCCAGTATCGGCACCCCCACCTCTAACACCCCCATCTCATGTACTTATAACATATTAATATTTTGTTTATTTTCAAGACTTTTCTTTTGTTGATATTTTGACATTCTTTGATTTGAACTTATCTTTGAACCTTTGATCCAATAAACGTATCAAATAGGTTGTATTTAAAACAGTTTCTTCTATTGTATACCATTTGAAAATAGTTTTGTCAACTTTGATTAGATCAAATAAACATGTAGAAATAAAATTGATTTGATTTGGTTTATTTATTTTATGTTTGTTTTTTATGTTGAATGTAAGTAACATTGACATACGCGGACATGGTGGTTGATGCGGTGACATGTGGGAAAACCTGTAATGATGGATGACATGGTGGCCTTTAGCTAAAGATGTGTGGTGGATGATGTGATAACATGTGGGTCAAATTTTGTGATTCATGGTGTCGTGAAATGTGAGTAAACCTTTGTGCTGTGGATCATGGTAACATTTAGCTAAACTTGGTTGATGGGTGATGTAGTGACATTTAGCTAAGACTATGTGGTGACATATGGATAAACCTGTATGGTGAATTAACGCTTTAAAGTGGGTGCCTCTGTGTGGCGGAAGTGGCAATATAATGGTAAACATATGTGGTAGGCGCCTCATTGTAGGCAATGTCATAATACTTGGGTAAACATTATAATATATACCAAGGAATATTGCAAGTAAATAAACATATTTGGTGTATTACCTAGCCGGATGCCGCAGTAGGTGTGTTCATCTTTATTGCAGGTAATGTAGCAACGTGTTGGTAATGTAGGACCATTTCTGTGATTCTATTTGATGTGTTCCTCAGTGTTGGTAATGTTGGACCATTTGTTTGATTCTATTTGATGTGTTCCTCATTGTTGTTAATTTAGTACTATTGTGTCATTCTATTTGATGTGTTCCTCAGTGTTGGTAATGTTGGATTATTTGTGAGATTCTTTTTGTTATGTTCCTCAGTGTTGGTAATGTAGGACCATTTGTGTGATTCTATTCGATGTGTTCCTCAGTGTTGGTAATGTAGAACCATTTATTTGATTCTATTTGATGTGTTCCTCTGTTTCAGGGAGCGGTAATATGTTGGTGAAAAAGTTGGTGATTAATTTAGATACATGTGAAAGACTCTATCGTTTCTGGTTACCTCAGTATGATGAAGGGTTAAATGTGGGGGACCCCATATAGTAAATTTAACTGTATGGGGTAAATGTCAACATTTTTGTAATAAAGGCCTCGTCTTTTGGCGATTGTAGAAAAAAACATCTACAAGAAAAATTTCAAGGCAAAAAGTCTCAATATATGTTTGATATAAACATTAAGTGTCAGTGTTTAGGAAATTATGTTTTAAAGTCCATATATATGTTTATTGATTGAAAAATTATAAATAGAAACATGTTGTTGAACCTCTTTTGATGCTGCTGATTAGTTTAACTGTGACATGGATTTAACATCTGCGTTGATTACTTAGGACAAAAAAAAGCATGCCAGATAGTTATATGAAACAAATCAGAATATTTTTACCACATATGTACCAGAAGAAATGTTACTGAAAGAAATGTAAGTAAAAAAAATGTATCCGTCTGGAAGTTGTGACAACGTAAGGGTTAAAATTTGAAGTGGTCGCCAACGGTTAACATTTGAAGTGGTCGCCAACGAGTTGGTAATGTGAAAAATAAGATTAAGTTGACAACATATGGGTAATGTGATAAAATGTGGGTGGAACTAAACGGTGAATGCCTAATTGTTATTAATGTGACAAAAGGTGGGTAAAACTAAATGGTGAATGACTAATTGTTGGTAATATGACAAAACGTGGGCAAAACTAAATGGTGAATGTCTAATTGTTGGTAATGTTACAAAACGTGGGCAAAAATAAATGGTGAATGCCTAATTGTTGGTAATGTGACAAATGTGGGTAAAACTAATTGGTAAGTGTTAAAGTTTGGGTTATAGGACAACATGTAGGTTGAATTTTATGGTTAGTGCCGCAGTGTTTCTTATGTGGCAACATGTGGGTCATATGCATGGTGGTGCAATAATGTGGTAAAGGAGGTAAAATTGGGGTTAACCTATATGGTGTCTGCTTCGGTGTGGAAAATGTTGATATCCAATATTATGTGAATTAATGGTGGAACCCTTGGTGTTTGATGTAGCAACCTTTGGTTATAACTTTTTGTGGAATGCCTTCTTTTGGGCATTAGGCAACATGTAGGTGAAACCTTAGATCACGTGCTCTAGAATGTTAGATGTTACAAATATAGGGAACATTTACAAATACAGCATCAAAAAGAGTGATTGTATCAAAGAAAACTACAATAACAATGTCAAAACAGGCTGGCTGCAAACAAGTTTCGAAATAAATAAGACAATTAAGTAACAAATGCAACTAATACCACAAATAGAACATCAAATTCAGTGATGGCTGCAACTATACTACAAACACAACATGAAATACGCTGTAACTAATACTACAACAACAACATCGAATAGAGTTATATTTGCAATCATTACAAAAATAACAACCTTTTAAATATATTCACAGCTTGATCTTATACAACTAGAACCGCAAATACAGTAGACGATGCAACTTATACAACAACTACAGCATTAAATATATTCACGGCTGTAAAAATTTCTAAAACTACAACATCAAACACAGTCAGCGTTACGACCAATTCTATAACTACAACATTAAATAAAGTCAGCGCTGTTAAATAGTTTACAACTACGACATCAAATAGAGTCATTGCTGCAACTAAAACTACTACTAGAACATCAACATATTCCCCTCTTCAAAAAAAACTACAAAAAACTACACCATCAAATAGAGTGATCCTAGCAAACAATGCTACAACTACACCATGAAATAGAGTGACCCTAGCAAACAATGCTACAAATACAACTTTAAAATAAAGTCAGCGCTGCAAAACAAACTACAACAGCAAAATTTAAAAAGTCATCACTTCATCTTATACAACAACCGCAAAAATAATGACATTCTCAGCTGTAGCCCATACAACAACATTAAATCAATTGATAGCTGCATCAAATGCTAGAATTGCAGCATCATATACAACCAACTCTGTATTCAGTGCTACAATTTCAACATTAAATAAAGTCATTGATACAAGTAATACTACACATACTACTTTAAATATAGTCATCTCTGCAAACAATACTACAAAATTAAATACAGTCACATCATCAAATAATCCTACAACTGATAAATTAAAAATATTTCCCACTGCACTTAATTCTACATTTACAACATCAAATAAATTCACTTCTGCAACTAATGCTACGAATACAACAACTGCAACATTAAATACAGTGTTCGCTGCAACTAATTCTACAAATTCGACATCAAATATTTTTTTTCACTCCTGCAAATATAATACAACTACAACGTAAAATACAGCGTGCGCTACAAATAATTCTACAAATGTGACATCAAATAAATTCACTGCCTCAACTAATGCTACGATTGAAACATGAACTACAGCGACCATTGCAACCAATACTATAAACACATCATCAAATACAGTTAACTATGCAACCAATACTATACACACAACATCAAACACAGTTAACTATGCCACCAATAAAACAGCTGTGACATAAGTACAGACGAGGGTGCAAAATATATTTCAACCAGAACAATGATGCAACCAGTGCCGCTGTTATATTATTATTATTATTATTTTATAATAAGTGGTTTTATACTGCGTGGTACCCCAAAATTGGGCTAGGCTCACCACGATGCACATACAATTTAACAAACATAATCAAGTTACTTAAAAAATTAAAAGACATACACTAATTAAATCAAACAAAACAAATGTATATTTAAATCTATTTACATCTCAGGCCTTGGGTGTCACGTGGTACCACCGTGTTTCGGTTATTATTAAATAATGTCATCGCCTAACCAACACGATCGTCACGAATTTATCAGGCCATGGGTGACACGTAGTACCACCGTGTTTCGGTTGTTATTAAATAATGCAATCTCCTAACCAACACAACCGTCACGAATTTATCAGGCCATGGGTGACACGTAGTACCACCGTGTTTCGGTTATTATTAAATAATGTCATCTCCTAACCAACACGACCGTCACGAATTTATCAGGCCATGGGTGACAGGTAGTACCACCGTGTTTCGGTTATTATTAAATAATGTCATCTCCTAACCAACACGACCGTCACGAATTTATCAGGCCATGGGTGTCACGTAGTACCATCGTGTTTCGGTTATTATTAAATAATGTCATCGCCTAACCAACACGACCGTCACGAATTTATCAGGCCATGGCTGACACGTAGTACCACCGTGTTTCGGCTGTTATTAAATAATTTCATCTACTAACCAACACGACCGTCACGAATTTATTTGCGTGCTTACGACGTCTCGGATTATTTGGTACAAATTCTACACAAGAGTACATTAGCACCTGACACAAAGTTCTTTGCAGTTATCAATAATGAGATTTTAACCTACTACCTTCTAATCTAATAAGGTCTTCCATTAGTAAAATCTTAGCAAAAGAACAACACATCTTAAGGGGTCCTGGCAACTCAATTAACACCAAGTAACACTACCACTGATGCTGATTCGGTCAGCGTCCTACCCACTCGCTCTTCCCCTGCTCTACTGACTCAACTGACCACCTGCACACTACTGCGGTAGAACTCACTTTGCTTTTAATATCCCCAGTGGAGATCAACCAGACTGGCGCCATCACTAGTGAAAGAGACGTTGACATGCTTTATGACTTGATGGCTGGTGCTTCTTAGTAAGAAACAATACAGAAAAAGGTTTTCTTAATTTTGAAAAAGAATCTTTAGGGTGGAAAATATCTGTGACATGATTTATGTGTTGTGTCTTTCAAATCAAAACAAGCTAGCTTTATTTTGATGTCATTCAACATTTTTGTATTATAAAATGCTTTCTTTACTCTCCATAATACTCCATACGTTTGCACAATCTGATGATACTTTGCCATTGTTATCATACAATATGATCATAATAAACCCTCATAAATAACATGTTTTCAAAGTCGTGTTTAAATTTTTTTTTTTATTTCAATAAATAAGAATGGGGAAGATAACATTTCGTATGCCTATAAATAAAGTTATGTTGTAAGCAATCCACGATCCATCACTGCCCACAGCCGTGCTTCAGTTTCACATACGTAAAGATCTAACCGCCAAGTACGCCAACAGGATACATCGCGACGTGGAATGGCCTGTGAATGGTATCCCCATGAGAAGTGTCCTTGATCATTGACGTTGCCAATCTTATTGTCGCCTGGGTAAAAAAAAAAAAACACATTCAAATGAAATCTTAACAAACCTAATTATTTTTGTAAAATGCCTCGCTCCTTTTTGTGTGTGTGTATGAACAGTGCATTTATTTACTGTTCGGTACGCGCTATTGAACATTATTTACTAATTTGAGAATTGCACAACAGCTACAGGGATGTTCTCAAACATGCCGAGACACAGGGGTCAACACAAAGTTTACTGATGCGATAATTGACACGGTTGGTTGACTGTCAATTGAGTCATCCGAGCTACTTGTGGGACGGGACGTGTGGGACTGAACTTGTGGGACGGGTCGTGTGGGACTGAGTTCTTGACTGCTCCATCCAATGGCATTGGGCCATATGAACCCACCATCATTGTAGGTGTAATCTTATGGCGATGATTATTTCAAACACTATGTAAGAGCCAGATGTAACAAAAAATCTCACGAATACAAACGTCTGTATTTCCCGCTGGATATAAAATCATAGATTTAGTTTATTTATCTTCACGACTGTGTCAATTTGATGGGACATTTAGAGAACTTTTGGTTCAAAATGTGCTTGAAACAATCTGGGAAGCGTCCTCATTAAGTTCATCACTAAAATATCAGAATAAAGTTTGTTAAGCTTGAATGAATAGACAGGTTTAAACGAGTTGGACGTTTTGGCGTGGAGGTTTCTTCGACATACAAGACAAATAGAAGTAAGGCAAGTAACAGAGCAGAGTTAAAAAAAAAGTTAGATGTTTCATTTGTTGTTGCCGGAAGGATAATTACAGGAAGTGAAAGAATATAAATATTGGTACTGTAAAAATAATGAGAAAATCCAGCACAAAAAAAAATTAAGGATACATAACATCTAAGGAATAAGAACAATAGAAATTCAGGGAAATTGAGAAACGTTAGTAAGAGAGTATTTTATTCATTTTATTCAGTTTTTCGGTAACATATATACAATTGCAATATTTTTTTTTTTAATTCATTTATTGCAGTTTCATGAATTTTATTTCGTAAAATCAGTATCATCATTATATCTTTCATCTTCGCTTCATACTGGAGACGCTGAATTTCAGAGGTTTGGAGCTGAAAATTTGATATAAATCGTTAACTGGCAACGAGTCTATGTGCCAAGTTTCAGCTCGGTAATTTGACGGGAAATGTGTCAATAATGGCCGTTTGACGAAGCTAAAATAAAGGATTTAAACTAGACGCATAAGAATTAACATCTACATTTTCAACAATTTTTTCTAATCAGTTCGTTGTAATGAATCTCGCTTTTGAGACCACAATGCTTCATTTCATGGAATCACAATATCAGCTTATTAAAAACGGTCGATTTCCGCTCAAATAAATTTGGGCACTGAACATTGACTGAGCTTCAAATATCGATCAGTCAAAATTGGTAAAGTTAACTGACGCCATTTATGATGATCAGCATCGTTCAATAAAAGTTTAGTCTATTATAATGCGATTCCGATAATCGAACTGGTAAAAATGTTTTCATACATAGGGACAAACAATTACAAATTAACTAGCAGGGGCACCTTCTCCTTCTGCATTTACTCTCAAGGGACGTCAAGTTGTCAACATTAAATTAACACACAACAAAATATTCTCATGATGTAATATCTTACACATAACGCTCAATACAATGTAACACATGTCTTGAACAAAGGTATCTTACAAATAACACTCAACACAATGTTCGAATTGTAATGAGAAATGATATCTTATACATAACACTTAACACAATTACCTCATGTCCTGGAGAAAGCTATCTTACACATGAAACTCACAACAATGTTCGGATTTTAATGAGCAAAGGTATCTTACACAGACCAGTCAATGTTATGTTCTATTGTAATGAGCAAAGCTATCTTTCACATACCAGTCAATGTTATGTTCTATTGTAATGAGCAAAGCTATCGTACACTTAACACTCAAACACAATGTACTACATGTCATAAAATAAAGCTAACATACACATAACACTCAGAACAATGTTCTAATACATTGAGCAAAGCAATCTTACACATAACACTCAACCCAATATTCTGATACAATAAGCAACGCTCACTTACAAATAACACTCAACACAATGTTCTTATTAATGGGCAAAACTATCATACACATAACACTCAACACAATGTTCTTATTAATGGGCAAAACTATCATACACATAACACTCAACACAATGTTCTTATTAATGGGCATAACTATCATACACATAACACTCAACACAATGTTCTCATTAATGGGCAAAACTCTCATACACATAACACTCAACACAATGTTCTCATTAATGGGAAAAACTCTCATACACAAAACACTCGACACAATGTTCTCATTAATGGGAAAAACTCTCATACACAAAACACTCAACACAATGTTCTCATTAATGGGAAAAACTCTCATACACAAAACACTCAACACAATGTTCTCATTAATGGGAAAAACTCTCATACACAAAACACTCAACACAATGTTCTCATTAATGGGAAAAACTCTCATACACAAAACACTCAACACAATGTTCTCATTAATGGGAAAAACTCTCATACACATAACACTCAACACAATGTTTTCATTAATGGGAAAAAGTCTCATACACATAACACTCAACACAATGTTCTCATTAATGGGCAAAACTCTCATACACAAAACACTCAACACAATGTTCTCATTAATGGGAAAAAGTCTCATACACATAACACTCAACACAATGTTCTCATTAATGGGCAAAACTCTCATACACATAACACTCAACACAATGTTCTCATTAATGGGAAAAACTATCATACACATAACACTCAACACAATGTTCTCTAGCAAGACTATCTACGCACCGCGCAAATAAAGACTTTCATTTGTGCACAACAAAAACTTTCATTGAACATTGACGAACAAACTAAAACCCTACACAATATCACAAAAAACATCTATCAGACACAGATTTCAGAAACCTTTCATAAAAACCTTTATCTCACCACAAATGGCACACAACATTAAATTACTACAACTTGCACGATGCTGCCTTTTTAAATGAACATTTTTTTTAAAAAAATGCGTTAAAAATATATGATTACTCTTGTGAAATACGTGAAGAAAACGATAAGCTAGATCAAATGCTGTTTCAAAGTATGTATTTTTCTTTGGTCTCATCACTAAAATGTCAGCAGAAGATTGTTCATTATAAAACACCTTTGTATCATGACATTGCCACGACCACCCACGTCTTACACTGCTGTCCCCAGAACGTGATCACCTACATGAGTTTCTCCATTCCTTACTGAGATCCTTTCGGGTTCATTTTCAGCGCGACTAAAGGTTCAAGGGTTCTTCAGATTATCACTTTTAGAATTTAAGAACTCTCGTCCCTACATGTTTTCGTTTCAAAACTCTAAAAACGGGGCAATTACATGACACAGCGTTAAAGAAGAACAAAATTTTGCTTCGCCAAAAGAAGAATGATTTTTTTTTCCTTTCAAAAACTTAGATATTGGGCTGTATAAAATAGCTGTATACCCGGTGTTGACAATAAACGTTGCGCTCTGTATGTTTTGTTTTTCAAGATCAAATATCTTATGGAATTCGTAGATTTAAACTTTGGGTAGATGCCAGATTACGCAATCATGGTCTTGAACCGATGCGCACTTTAAAAAAAAAAGACAAATAAAATCCATCAGCTGAAGGCATTCTTCTAATTTTTTTTTTTTGAAGACTGATTAGATTAAGTTTGGTGGTTGCTTAAGACAAAAACTTGAATAAATAAAACTTGTAATTGGAGTATTGTGGAGAGTTCGGACCACGACGGCGCCTGACCAGGGATTACGGCCGTCTGACGACCCAGACACGACCGAAGGATCAAGCGCTGGGGGCGGTACCGGCCACCCATCTGACCAGGGAATTTACCTGGGACGTCTGGTCTGTTTGTAACCTGGCGCCAATTGAGAAAAAGGGGCGCGGTATAATGCACCAGTCCAGACCTGGGAGAGGAACTATGGGACAGGGAGATATAAATAGGGATCTCTGGACGGGACGAGGGAGAAGGCGGCCGGACTGAGAACTAGATAGCAGGGAGAAGTCAGAGTTGTGAGATGAGAGAAAGAGTAAGCAAGGTGACAGTCCAATAAAGAACACGAGTTTAATCATCAAATGTATCACCGGAGTTGTTTCCTTATTGAGTACCAGATCTAGATGAAGTTTATCAGAGAGTAAGCAAGGTTTGCTTACAGTATGTAGGGTTGTTACTTGAGCAGACCTGTGGTTTAGCTAGGGTTGGTGTCACCCGGTGCGGTAACCTCATTGTGAGAGAAAGGGAGAGACAGTCTGAGAGATAGTGAGAGAGAGAGGGGGAGAGAGAGGGGAGAGAGAGGGAGACAGATAGTGAGAGAGACAGCGAGAGAGAGACAGTGAGAGAGAGGGAGAGACAGTGAGAGAGAGATGGGGGAGAGAGAGAGGGAGACAGATAGTGAGAGAGAGAGGGAGAGACAGTGAGAGAGACATTGAGAGAGGTAGTTAGAGAGAGATAGTGAGAGATAATTGAGAGAGAGTGAGAAAGAGACAGTAAGAGAGAAAGAGAGTGAGAGAGAGAAAGGGAGAGACAGTGTTAGAGAGACGGTGTGAGAGAGAGAGGGAGACAGTGTGAGAGAGAGAAAGACAGAGAAGCTCAAAATAATAATCAAGGATACAGATTCATTGTCGCGGTGATAGCTAGAGAATAGCTGAATGTTATTCCAAAACATATTACACTAGTGCCATGGCCAAAAATAGATATAACAATTCCAACAATATAGCTATAAATGTATTATTCTTTTTTAAAACGAAAATATTTTCTTTTTTTAAATGACCTCTACTTCAGACCCAAGGAAGTACAGCAGTCCCTTGAATTTACCCATGAAATATGTCATGCGTGAAACGCGCACAATGCAGTTGTATACATTGGCTGACGCCAAGTTCCCAAAAACGTCATTTCAAAGTTACCTTCCCTGTACACGTTTCCTTCGTCCTATAAAGATAACAGATGCATGGGGATAGACTACTTCATAATTGTGTTTCAAAACAAGAGAAACCTTAAGATTTGAGTTAAGCTGAAAGGTAGAGTAAATATTCTATGTTTTGTGGATCTTCATGTTTTTCTCATCATCTTTTTTTTATTATTTTGCTTCTTATTTATTTTTTGAACGTACTATTTCGTTTTACTATGTAGTGTAGTGCGTTCAAAAAAAAAAAAAAAAAAAAATAAAAATATTTTAACGTGTGAACTGAAAAAAAGTTTCGACGAAATTTCCGTTCGATCAGTTTTTCCGTCGAAGAAATGTCTTTCGATCGGATTCCGAAAACCGCTGTATCTGTTTGGCCGTGCCATATAACATTGTCTAAAATTAGGATTCTCGTTAAGCCCTGGCATCCCCTATAACATCTAGTGTGAGCACGCCGCCCACGCTATTGTTACTGGGCAAGCGAGCAATGTTGGCAGGTCATATTGCTGTAGTCTAGCTTGTTGAAATTTGAGTTAGTTTCCAGTTGCAGTATCCAGTTGCAGTATCCAGTTGCTCTGAAATAGTGGCAGTGCACAGTAGTGTTGGAATAGAGACATTGCACAGTGGTGCTGGATGAGACGTAACTCACAGTTTTTCCAGAAGTGAGGCAGAGCCTAATTTGGTGCTATAAAAAAGTCAGTGCCCAGTGGTGCTGGAAGAGACGCATTTCCGATTTGTGTTGGAGAAAGGCAGTGCTCATTTATGTTGGAAACGATTCAGTGACCATTGTCGATGTAAGAGAGACGTAACCTAATGATGTTGGATTGAAGCAATGACCAGTGCTGATGGAAGACAAGTAGGACCCAGTGGTTTTGTCGAGAGGCATTTCCCAGTGGTGCTGTAAGTGAGACAGTTCCCTGCTGTGCTTTGATAGAGGCAGTGCCTAGTGGTGCTGTAAGAGAGACAGTTCCCAGCTGTGCTTTGATAGAGGCAGTGCCTAGTGGAACTGTAAGAGAGAAAGTGCGAAACAGTTCCAAAGCGGTGCTGTAAGAGAGACTGTTCCCAGCTGTGCTTTGATAGAGGCAGTGCCTAGTGGTGCTGTAAGTGAGACAGTTCCCAGCTGATCTTTGATAGAGGCAGTGCCTAGTGGTGCTGTAAGTGAGACAGTTCCCAGCTGTGCTTTGATAGAGGCAGTGCCTAGTGGTGCTGTAAGTGAGACAGTTCCCAGCTGTGCTTTGATAGAGGCAGTGCCTAGTGGTGCTGTAAGAGAGAAAGTGCGAAACAGTTCCAAAGCGGTGCTGTAAGAGAGACTGTTCCCAGCTGTGCTTTGATAGAGGCAGTGCCTAGTGGTGCTGTAAGTGAGACAGTTCCCAGCTGTGCTTTGATAGAGGCAGTGCCTAATGGTGCTGTAAGAGAGAAAGTGTGAAACAGTTCCAAAGTGATGCTGTAAGAGAGGCAGTGCGGAGTTGTGTTAGAGTACACAGAAAAGTTTGAATCAAAGCAGACAAAAACATCTTCATTATTTCCAATTATTTCCCCCAACCAGAGGAGTGCTTGCTTAACAATCGGGCACGCTGGAGATACTTCACTGCAAAGCCAGCCCCTCCCACCGTGCGATTTCAACCAATGAGCACCTTGGCAGTAAGTAGTGTTGTTCTCCTAATTTCATCAATAGATCTTTTTAATGCTGTGATTGAAATCTCTAAATTTTCAAAAAAAATAACTTTTTATCTTGGAGTGACGTCAGACACCCTCTAATAGGATGCGTACAAATGGTTTTCTTTCTCAAGAATAAGTCACTAAACAGCACGAATGAAACAATTGCCTAGGAACAGTCCCCTCACAGGTTGTATGATAGAGTCATCGACTTGGGCTCTCGAAACCCACCTATGCCTCAAATACATTAACTGCAACTTGTAACCATCATACCGAACTGTTTCTAACGTTATGTTTAACTGTGAATAGGTAGTTACGACAAAACTCTACTCTTTCTAACAAAGATGCCATACAAGACTTTTGTCTCGGAACGCATGACCCCTACACTGTGGTATTTCCACGGGTAACTTTAGGGGTTTGGTTACATCGTCCCTTAATCGTCATGCAACTACAAACACGTCGATAAAAAGCCCAGGGGGAGAGAATCAAATTAAAAAAACAGTGGAAAGAACTATGAACCAGTTTCAGTGTTTCATTTTTATTAGTATTTAAGAATCAAATTTTAAAAAAAGCGAAAAGAGTCAATTTTATTAAAAAAGGGGGAAAGAACTAGGAATAAGTTTCAGTGTTTCATTTTATTGTATTTAAAAAAAAGAACATTTATACCCGACCAGTAAGAGAAATACTTTAGTCCTACTACCATATATCAATAAAGAAATATTTTTAGTCCTACTACCATATATCAACAAAGAAATACTTTTAGTCCTACTACCATATGTCAACAAAGGAGTACTTTTAGTCCTACTACCATATACCAACAAAGGAGTAATTTTAGTACTACTACCATATATCAAACAAAGAAATACTTTTAGTCCTACTACCATATATCAACAAAGGAATACTTTTAGTCCTACTACCATATATCAACAAAGGAATACTTTTAGTCCTACTACCATATATCAAACAAAGGAATACTTTTAGTCCTACTACCATATATCAACAAAGGAATACTTTTAGTCCTACTACCAAAGATCAACAAAGAAATACTTTAAGTCCTACTACCATATATCAAACAAAGGAATACTTTTAGTCCTACTACCATATATCAACAAAGGAATACTTTTAGTCCTACTACCATATATCAAACAAAGAAATACTTTTAGTCCTACTACCATATATCAACAAATTAATACTTTTAGTCCTACTACCATATATCAAACAAAGAAATACTTTTAGTCCTACTACCATATATCAACAAAGGAATAATTTTAGTCCTCTTAACATATATCAAAAAAGGAATACTTTTAGTCCTTCTACCATACATCAACAAAGAAATACTTTTTGTCCTACTACCATATATAAACAAAGGAATACTTTAAGTCATACTACCATATATCAACAAAGGAATACTTTTAGTCCTACTACCATATATCAAACAAAGGAATATTTTTAGTCCTACAACCATATATCAACAAAAGGAATACATTTAGTCCTACTACCATATATCAACAAAGATATACTTTTAGTCTTACTACCATATATCACCAAAGGAATACTTTTAGTCCTACTATCATATATCAACAAAGGAATACTTTTAGTCCTACTACCATATATCAACAAAGGAATACTTTTAGTCCTCTTAATATATATCAAAAAAGGAATACTTTTAGTCCTTCTGCCATTTATCAACAAAGAAATACTTTTTGTCCTACTACCATATATCAACAAAGGAATACTTTTAGTCCTACTACCATATATCAAACAAAGGAATACTTTTAGTCCTACTACCATATATCAAACAAAGAAATACTTTTAGTCCTACTACCATATATCAACAAAGGAATACTTTATTCCTATTACCATATATCAAATAAAGGAATACTTTTAGTCCTACAACTATATATAAACAAATGAATACTTTTAGTCCTACTATCATATATCAACAAAGGAATACATTTGGTCCTACTACCAAAGATCAACAAAGAAATACTTTTAGTCCTACTACCATATATCAACAAAGAAATACTTTTAGTCCTACTACCATATATCAAACAAAGGAATACTTTTAGTCCTACTAACATATATCAACAAAGAAATACTTTTAGTCCTACTACCATATATCAATAAAGGAATACTTTTAGTCCTACTACCATATATAAACAAAGGAATACTTTTAGTCCTACTACCATATATCAAACAAAGGAATACTTTTAGACCTACTACCTTATATCAACAAAAGAATACTATTAGTCCTACTACCATATATCTACAAAGGAATACTTTTAGTCCTACTACCATATATCAACAAAGAAATACATTTAGTCCTACTATCATATATCAACAAAGAAATACTTTTAGTCTTACTACCATATATCAACAAAGGAATACTTTTAGTCCTCTTAATATATATCAAAAAAGGAATACTTTTAGTCCTTCTGCCATTTATCAACAAAGAAATACTTTTTGTCCTAATACCATATATCAACAAAGGAATAATTTAGTCCTACTACCATATATCAAAAAAAGAAATACTTTTAGTCCTACTACCATATATCAACAAAGAAATACTTTTAGTCCTACTACCATATATCAACAAAGAAACACTTTTTAGTCCTACTACCATATATCAAACAAAGAAATACTTTTAGTCCTACTACCATATATCAACGAAGAAATACTTTTAGTTCTACTACCATATATCAACAAAGGATAACTTTTAGTCCTACTACCATATATCAAACAAAAGAAATACTTTTAGTCCTGCTACCATATATCAACAAAGGAATACTTTTAGTCCTATTTCCATATATTAACAAAGGAATACTTTTAGTCCTGCTACCATATATCAACAAAGGAATACTTTTAGTGATACTACTAAATATCAACAAAGGAATACTTTTAGTCCTACTATCATATATCAACAAAGAAATACTTTTAGTCCTACTACCATATAAAAACAAAGAAATACTTTTAGTCCTTCTACCAAATATCAACAAAAGAATACTTTTAGTCCTAATACCATATATCAAACAAAGTAATACTTTTAGTCCTACTACCATATATCAACAAAGGAATACTTTTAGTCCTACTACCATATATCAAACAAAGGAATACTTTTAGTCCTACTACCATACATTAACAAAGGAATACTTTGTTCATATTACCATATATCAAATAAAGGAATACTTTTAGTCCTACAACTATGTATCAACAAATGAATACTTTTAGTCCTAATACCATATATCAAACAAAGAAATACTTTTAGTTCTGCTACCATATATCAACAAAGAAATACTTTTAGTCCAACTACCATATATCAACAAAGGAATACTTTTAGTCTTACTACCATATATATACAAAGGAATACTTTTAGTCCTACTACCATATAAAAAATAAAGGAATACTTTTAGTCCTACTACCATATATCAAACAAAGGAATACTTTTAGTCCTACTACCATATATTTACAAAGGAATACTTTATTCCTATTACCATATATCAAATAAAGGAATACTTTTAGTCCTACAACTATATATCAACAAAGGAATACATTTAGTCCTACTACCATATATCAACAAAGAAATACTTTAAGTCTTACTACCATATATCACCAAAGGAATACTTTTAGTCCTACTATCATATATCAACAAAGGAATACTTTTAGTCCTACTACCATATATCAACAAAGAAATACTTTTAGTCCTCTTAACATATATCAAAAAAGGAATACTTTTAGTCCTTCTATAATACATCAACAAAAAATACTTTTAGTCCTACACCATATATCAACAAAGGAATACTTTTAGTCCTACTACCATATATCAAACAAAGGAATATTTTTAGTCCTACTACCATATATCAAACAATGGAATACTTTTAGTCCTACTACCATATATCAAACAAAGAAATACTTTTAGTCCTTCTGCCATATATCAACAAAGGAATACTTTATTCCTATTACCATATATCAAATAAAGGAATACTTTTAGTCCTACAACTATATATCAACAAATGAATACTTTTAGTCCTACTACCATATATCAAACAAAGAAATACTTTTTGTCCTGCTACCATATATCAACAAAGGAATACTTTTAGTCCTACTACCATATATCAAACAAAGAAATACTTTTAGTCCTACTACCATATATCAACAAAGAAATACTTTTAGTCCTACTACCATATATCAACAAAGAAATACTTTTAGTCCTACTACCATATATCAACAAAGGAATACTTTTAGTCCTACTAACATATATCAACAAAGAAATACTTTTAGTCCTACTACCATATATCAAACAAAGGAATACTTTTAGTCCTACTACCATATATCAAACAAAGAAATATTTTTAGTCCTACTACCATATATCAACTAAGGAATTTTTTTAGTCCTACTACCATATATCAACAAAGGAATATTTTTAGTCCTACTACCATATATCAACAAAGGAATACTTTTAGTCCTACTACCATATATCAAACAAAGAAATACTTTTAGTCCTACTACCATATATCAACAAAAGAATACTTTTAGTATTACTACCATATATCAAACAAAGGAATATATAGGTCTAAGAATTACACGCCATCGTTAGAATGGGAATAACTGTAACATTTCGGCAAAAATCCATTTTTTAATGACTTGTTTTGTGGTACGCGACTCGTCTTTGTTATATTTGCTGTGGTTGCAGATTCTACAGCCACTGCTGGATGGCACATTCGTATATGATGTTGTTGTGTACTTTTTAAAATCATTTTCTGGTAATATATGTTACAGATTTTATTTGCAATGCATTTGATGCTTTTAATGTCTTACCGTCTAAATTGATCAATTATGCACTTTTAGAATTGAAGTTATTAACTAAAAATTAATCATTTTCAACATGCCTGTAAGTCGTCTTACTTTAATTATGTCACTTAACCCTTAGACAATGCAAGAACATGAACCAGCTTTTAACAACTACCAGTACTATTATCTGATGTAGTAAGCTTGTTTTATTTACCAGTGATCTGTTCATCTCGACAGAATCGAATACAGCATTGAACTAATTTATTACATGAACTAAAACAATGGCGGTGAGTATTCTAATATTTGCTACATCTGCAATAGATGTAGATATTTTTGCTTTGGTTAAATTTACTATAGATTAATTATTCAAGAGTTGGTTACATTTACAATTGATGTAAATATTATTGCGTTAGTTACATAAAAACATATGTAGATGTTCTAAATGTAGTTTTAATTATTTTTTTTAAAATGTATATACAATATATTTTGTTTTCTGGTATTGGTTATATTTTTTATAGATATAAGTACTTTACATTATCAGTAAAAAAATACAATATTCTGTATGACATAAAACATTATCTGTAAGGAAAACACCATGTCATGTACGAAGTTGACAGTTCATATGCCAACACACAAAAATTCTTATATGCTAATAAAATAATTTTGCCACTGCCAGTATTAGTCAAAACAAATCAACATTTAAATCAAAACATTTATATATATTTTCTTTTTTTTTTTCAAATAGAAACTAACAAAATTAGTTAATTTTTTTTTAAAGTTAAGGAAATTTTCGATAAAAGACTCATATTTGCATTTTTTCTGTAAATGCTTAAATAACAATCTTACTTATTATTTTAAATAATAAAATAGTTAATAAAATTGTATGTTAAATGTTCCTATTTTACTCTTGTCTGAATTTTCTCTGTATAAATCCATAGCAAATAATTTTTTATTCACTACAAGCTGTCAACATGTGTTTTAAATGTTTTGTTTTTTTAAAAATAAGCCCCAAAAATGTCTGAGCACGTTTGATTTAAATCTTTGTACATGATATTAGTGTACATGATCTTTATAAATCAAATAAATGATTAATATGTATTAAGCGGTGCTTCATCAAATTATCAGTAATAAAAGAAAAAAAAAAAAAAAAACTGATCTAATACTGACAATGATAATGATATTGTTAATTATTTAGTCTTCAAATATAATATGTATTAAGCGGTGCTTCATCAAATTATCAGTAATCAAAGAAAAAAAAAAAAAAAAAACTGATCTAATACTGACAATGATAATGATATTGTTAATTATTTAGTCTTCAAATATTTTTCATCCATCTAAACTGAAGAAGTAGTCACATAGTTAAGTAATAAATGTTGATAATGTGAAGATGTCAGTTTAGTCCAAAATGTCAATAATCGTGCTAAATATAAACAAGTCAATGCCAATTATGATAATAAATGTGAATGGTTGTATATGATTAGAATTAACTTCATAAACCTGATGAATGTAATTTATTAAATATATAATATAGTGTTAGAGTCTAAGAATGTGTAATTAAGGGGAATTATTTCCACAGTGTGGTTGTTCTCATTGATACATTTTGCTAAATTCATAGTGTTTGTGATTATGTGCATTAGTTCAACAGTTGGGAAGGTCTCATTTATATTTAAATTTACGGACTGTGTAGTTATTTTCATTATTTTCACATTGTTGTAGTTCACATTAAATGAATATATTTTCTAAGCGTTTACATGCATTTTGTTAGGATATTATGAATTTTGAGACAGTTAGCATATTAAGTTTAAATAAATCAAAATATTGATTGAGAGTTCTTGGTTTGTGTAGGAATTATTGTCCATCGTTTGGTTGCTACGCACGGCTATCAGTAGGGAGAAATTAATCTCTTTTTGGGATGAATGGCTCGATTCAAAACGGTTCATAACAAAAGACAATACCAATTGATAAAAGCAATAACAAAAAAAATACGATACTCGAAACAGGGCTAACTACTGTTAATACGATTTATTTAGTTATCAATAAATTACACAAATAAAAGAAATATAATTAAAATAATAGACAGAGTACTGTTTTTGCTTGTACCGGTGCACAGTCGATGATAATATAATGTGCCCAAAACGTAAAATGATGAATAAGAATTCACACATATAAGTAAACAAAACTCAAGCAAGAATAACACTCTATAAAAATAACTCTCGTCTGTGGTCCCTTAAAGTAGAAATATCTCGTGACAAATGCTAACGTCCTCTTTGTCTTTTAATTCATTGGGTTTACATTCAAGTATAGCCTGTTTCTTAGATGATTCGAGATCAGAGAACGAATTATGATCGTCACTCAAAACTTCAAAATAATTGTAAAAGATTTTAAAATGAAAAGACTATTGTATACAAGGCCAAGAGACTATTTTTAGCTAGTCACTCCTTAAAGGCGGTCTCGAGCTTTCTTGGTATCTGCCAGAGTTCACAGCGCAAACACGTCGTTTACGTAACATGTTAAATCACAAAAGTAGTTAAATAAATAAATTCACTAAGAACAGTAATGTCATGATTATGTCTCTTTTGATAAACTTTTTATGTACAGCCCTAGGCTGGGGTACCGTTCTATATAAGACATCTTATTATTATTATTATTATTATTAATGTACATGTCGCATTGTTGTAGATAACATCTAATTATTGGTGCAAATGATGATGTCATCTGTTTAAAATGATCTGGGAGAGAAATGAAATATTAAATTACATTGCATGTCAAATAAAAGAAAATAATAACTTTCCAAAAATAACAAAATTGTATAACACTAAATAACAATATTTATAACAAATATAACAATATGTATTAACCAAAAAAAAATAAAATTTGTATAACAAAAATGACAATATGCATAACAATTTTTAACAATATGTATAACAATAACGTTATGTATCACAATAAATAACAAAATACACAACAATAAATGACAATATGTATATCAATAAATAAAAATATGTATAAAAATAAATAGCAATATATATAAAAATTAATAACAATATGTCTAACATATATATATATATATATATATATATATATATATATATATATATATATAATATATATAAAAAAATAAAAAAATATATATAAATAAATATAAATATATATAAAAAAAAATAAAAAAATATATAAAATATATATATATATATATATATATATATATATATATATATATATATATATATATATATATATATATATATATATATACTTTAAGTCATTATATAAAATTGTATTACTCTACTAATTCTACACTTTTTGGAAATTAATGTTTAATCCACTGAAATAAATCCATTATGATGTAGACGTTGCTGGTGTGGGTTATATGTCTCACTTTCCGTCGGAGCACCATGTGTACAACAATATAAAAAAACATATATTTTTTTAATATTAAAAATGACTATTGTATCGTATATAGTGCCTTTAAACGATTAAGATTAGTGCAATCTATGAAATAACGCTAAGCTTGATATAGTTGATGATCCGTATATTTAAGGCGTATCAAGTTCTAGTATTCTGTTATAAAACTTGCATTGACCGCTCCAGTCTTACTTCCTATAGTTCGCATATATCGTTTTATTTATTTATTTATTTGTTGTTTTTTTTGCTTCTCCGCAAGTTTAAAGACTTAAATGAAACTAATTAAAATACATTTACATACCATAAAGGTCAACAATTTTAAATATAGTTGGTCTTAACAGCAGAGGCGTAGCGAGGGATGGCAGGGGGGGGGGGGACAGATGTCGCCGGGCGCCAGCTAGTTAGGGGCGCAAAAATGAGCTTTGATATTATTTTATTTATGAAAATAATGGGTTTGAGAAGTGAAAAAAATAAAAAGGAGCGCTTTAAAATGAATCTTGTCCCCTTTCGCGAATCTTGTCCCCGGGCCTAAACACTCTCGCTACGCCTCTGCTTGAAAGTATGAAGCATGTGCACTCTGTTTTCAAATTTGTATTCATCGTAAAATCATGACTAAAAAATTAGGCATATGCTTTTTTCCTAACTTAGAATTGAAAGATCGAAAATCAAAAGTGCACGTCTTATCAAGTACTATTAAATCAAGTGTGTTTTTGTTTTCTTTCAATGTGCTACCTTTGTTACAAAGTGTCCTGAATAACAGATGTTTTTTTTTTTAATACTTAGCCTTTAGCCTATATTTATTATTACTAACTTCCCAACTGATTTTCTCTTTTTTTATATCAGAATAACAAACAAAGTTTCCCATCCATTTGCACAATCATCTTTTTTTGTATAATATTAAGTTTATTTTTGATGAGAATCCAGTAGAAAGCTAATTATTGTGTGTGTGTGTGTGAACTAGCATTTCGATTATCATGCCAATTACCTTTTTTTTGGTACGTGTTTAAAAAAAATATTTTTCCTAATGCGTCAAATTAAAAGAGATATGTGGATTTAGATAAAATATATTTTACAAGTATAGCGAAGAGGCAATGTATAGTTATTTTTTTTTACTCTGGTAAAATACGGAAATATTTAGTTTTTTTTTTTTTTATTGATATTTAAAATTTAATTTGGAAAAAAAAAGTCTTCTTACTTATTTTTGAAATGATCGAAATGGCGGCATTAAACTGAGAAGATAAAAGTTGCAGACGACAAACCATTTCAAAGCCCATTCCATCTTTCCGTTAGATATTTACAAGCATGCTACAAAAAAATGTTTGAATGTATCTAGTATTAGTTTTATTTCAATTTAACAAACTGATCACGTAAATAACTTTAATTACAAATTGTTATGTAAGACAATTTTCCCTGTGGGTGAACTTTGCTTGACCCCAAATTAGATTCCTAGCAAACGGTAACTTTTTTTGTGGGCTTGGTTTAATCCCTTTGATATGTCGTGTTTACTACCGACTACCAATTAAACATGGTTAGTCTGTCTCTTAGTATCTTGTCAAACATTCTCAATTTGCCGAGAAAATTAAACAAATGCTGAGTAGTTTCTAGGAGGCAGTGCTTACGCTGTATATATAAAGGGATTGACAGGGACGGAGAGAGAGAGAGAGAGAGAGAGACAGAGAGAGAGAGATAGAGAGAGAGAGAGAGAGAGAGATTCAGATTGACATTAACTTTACGAGACAATGGTAGTATTCTGTGTGTGCTCATCAGCGTTCCCTTTAAGCTGCGCTGCTGCGCGGCCGTGCAACTATCTCAACGACGACACGCAGCAGTTTTGAGTATTCGCGCTGCAAATTTCCATGTAAGTGTGTGTTTGTGTATGTGGGCTGTACATTTTGCACACATAAAAATTGATGCTGTAAAACTTTGACCACAACTGTTTGATTTTGCATACCAACGAACAAACCTTGGAGGGAACATTAGTGCTAATATGTGTTTTTTCGCCTTCATCATTTAATTGGCACATTGTATTAACTATGTACGGGTACAAGATCTACCATACTCTGTAAGTTGATGATTCGTAATTATATTTCTTTTGTTTTGTAATTGTATTATTACTTAATTAAATTGTATTAATTGTGATTGGTATTTTTTTGGTTTCGTATTTTTGCTATGGTATTTCTTATGGTATCGTCCATTGTTGTGCACTGTTTGAATAAGCCATACATTTAAAATAGGAAATCAATAACTCACAATAGAAACCAGTGCGTAACACGATTTAAGACGTCTATTAAAAATGTTTGAACATTTGGACAACATAAGTATAAAAAACAATATTCCATTGAGCCGTTTGCTAAAATTAGTCTTTTTATAACAAGGACAGATTGTATAGAACCAATGACAGATGTGGCATTGCATACTTAAGTGTTGAAACATAGCACCAATGACAGGTAAAATACAAGTTCTTTATAAGAAAGTATATTAATAAGTTATTGCTTTAAATTAATAGATTTGCATTTGTTCTAATTATTATTGATTTTTTTTTCAGAAAGCTCAAATTAAATCTAGGATCCCAACGGAAAATCTGAAATTTAAACTAAACAATGGTAAAATTTTAATCCAAATTTTTCCTTAGATAACTTGAAAAAAATCCTGAATTTAAGAGAGAACGGCCATGAAAAAATCATTGTGAAGGTGTTGCTATATGTGAATAAGCATGTTTGATGGGAATTTTCGAGTATGAGCGTTCATTAGGAATTGTTGCGACTCAATATTATGTTCATTAGTTGTTGAACGCTTTTCCCGCGCTTGACTATTATAGTTAGTGAACGCTCTTCCCGCCATTGTATTTATGACGTATAGTGACGTATTGTCTATGCAGTGTTGTGACGTATGTTGTAGTCGTGCGGCAGTCTTGAGTGGAACCTTGGAGTGATAGGATGTTTATTATATTTACTTAGATATTAAAGTTATAGTTATTATGAAAAGGAGTTGAGTTTGTTAATTGATAGTGAGAATAGTACGACGCTTCAACGTATGAAAGAACTGAAGAATGTAATCAATCCAAGAAGACGTGTAGGAGTTGACAGGAATGATAGAGTAACGGAGAAATTGAAGAACGTTAAAATGGTTTAGAAAATGTGCATTGACGTAGACTAAAATAGAGAGAAAGTCATCTAGTTAATTTATGAGAGAATATGATATTACAGAAACAAATTATATGAGTGATTATGATGAATATAACATTCGAGAGTGCTAGAGAAAAAAAGTTATACATTGAAAGAGAAAGGGCAGAAAAAAAAATTGATTTTTTTTCTGCAAGAGATTATACATTATATGTTTATTAAATATTCTTAATAGAGCATTCCACAAATGACTCTCAAGATGATAGCACAGATTGCAGTAAAGAAGATGATAGCATTCATGACAGTCAAGAAGAAGATGTCACAGATGACTTTCAAAAAGAAGCTGGCACAGCTATCAGATGCAAGAAGACAGATGAAGCAAATCTTTTCTATTGTAATTATTTCTTGATATTATTTACATTGTAGTACAAACAAACAACATTTTGATTAAAACCATTATAATGGATGTTAACAACACAATATTCTATGTCTCAGTTACAGTCATGTTAATGTAAATCTTAAGAATTTAGTCTTTAACCTTTAGATTTCTTACATAATTATTGTCCCATAATTCAATTTAGAAATTAGTCTTTTAAACTATTAAAATGAATGTATAGACTTATGAAATCTAGTTCAACAGAGATAATAGAATAGAGACATGTGTAACTATTGACATGAATATATAGACCTAATCAAATCTAGTTCAATAAAGATAATATGAGAGAGACAGGTGTAACACATGGATTTAAATGCACTTTCTTTAATTACCTTGACAGGTACACATGAAATCCAGGAGGCAGAAGGTGGAGAAGCAGATCTACACAAACATCTTGCTAGCTGTACGAAGAATCCAGGTCACACAGAGTTTGTATCTGTCAAAGATTTTAACATCAATCACCTGCCTGAAGGTTACCATGACAACGACCTGGTTGATTATATCAAAGCTACAGCTGACCTGACTGTCAGGGTACATGTTAAAATGGTCAGTGCAGAAAGACCAGAGTTTTGGCCAAACACGAAGCTACCATATTCATTTTATGACAAGAGAGGAAGTGACGTCATGAGAATAGGGAGTGGGACGGTGACGGATGTAAGGAAACATGACAACACTGGAAATTGTCCATGTCACAAGTGTCAGTACTCTGGCACACCCAGCAAAGTTTGGGGGAAGATAGAGATGTTGACGGCCACACACGTGGTGTTTGATGACTTTGAGGCGAGACACACCTCGTGCAGATTGTTCTTTGATGAGCAAGACAGTCCACTGGTAACGCTTGACGGCTTGACAGTGGAGGAGGCAAACATTAAGGACGACTGGTGTAAGCTGGAAATTGTGACATGCGACATCGATTTACTGGCTAAACTGGTCATGATGAGGAGACACAGGCATGATCGATGGTTGAATGTAATTAACAAATACGAACCTTCTAGAGATGAGAGCAAGTGGTTATTCATAGTATCACATCCACATGGATGTTCTAAACAGATCTCTGTAGGACAATGGATAAAAAGGACGGGTCCGAGTGAGTATAGGACCAAATACACGTACACAACATGTACATGTCCAGGCAGTAGTGGGGCTTGTGTCCACTCACTTGGGTTTGATAAAGGCTGGTATTATTATGAACTCCATGTCCACTGTGGAGTTGACTCTGAGGGAATCAATGTTAGTACTACTGGTCGGGAGTACCACTAAAACCTATAATGTAAACAATGTCATAATATTTCAAATACTTTACACAAAGTTGTATCCAATGTTTATTGTTGTAATAAACACCCACCTCTACCACACCCCATGTACACCCCAACACCACGCCCCATGAACACACCCACTTCCAGTATCGCTACCCCCACCTCTAACAATCCCATCTCATGTACTTATATTAATATTTTGTTTATTTTCAAGACTTTTCTTTATTTGACATTCTTTGATTTGAACTTATCTTTGAACCTTTGATCCAATAAACGTATAAAATAGGTTGTATTTAAAACTGTTTCTTCTATTGTATACCATTTTAAAATTGTTTTGTCAACTTTTATTAGATCAAATAAACTTGTAGAAATAAAATTGATTTGATTTGCTTTATTTATTGTATGTTTGTTGTTTATGTTGAATGTAAGTAACATTGACATACACTGGCATGGTGGGAGATGTGGTGATGTGGGTATTTCTGTGTAATGGCTGATGTGTTGACATGTGGGTAAACCTGTGTGGTTGGAGACGTGGTAACATGTGGGTAAACTTTTGTTTTTGGGAATTTGGTAACATGTGGGTACACCTGTGTGGTGAGGGATGTAGTGACATGTGGTTAAACATGTGTGGTTGAGGATGTGGTAATGTGTGTAAACTTGTGTGGTTCGGAATTTGGTGACATGTGGGTACACCTGTGTGGTGGGGGATGTGGTGGCATGTGAGTAAACATGTGTGGTTTGGGATGTGGTAATGTGTGTAAACTTGTGTGGTTCGGAATTTGTTAACATGTGCTTAAACCTGTCTGGTGGGGGATGTTGTAATGTGTGATAAAAAAATATTTGGTGGAGGATGTGGTGACATGTGGGTAAACCTGTATGGTGGGGGATGTAGCGACATGTGGGTAAACCTGTAAAGTGGGTGATGTGGTGACAAATGTTTGTAAACTTACTTCTTCAGTTTCACTAAAATAAACGACTACAAATGACGTCAGAATAGAATTTATTCAAAATGGAACCGGAAATGTATCCCTACTATTCGGACCCGGGTACCATTAGACTTAAGCTATGCGGACGTCATTTGTGGTCGTTTATTTTAGTGAAACTGAAGAAGTTTACAAACATATAGTCCATTCAATTATCTTTCATTTGATACCAAATTTACCCTTACAACCTAACACTAAAATTTTAGTATGCATTTGTATACAACCTGTCACTTCGCGGACCCGGGTCCGAATAGCCACTTCGATTCTTGAAAAGAAAGACAAAAAAAAAATTTGTAAGCGTTTGGTCATTTGATTGGCCACGTGATCACCGAGCTGTTATACAACCACAATCCAGTAGGTACGTTGAAACTCATTATAGTCACCATGGGAGTGTGGTCGGACCAAAAGATTGACACATTCATTAATTTTGTTGACTAGACTTGTCTTCATTTAATTATGATATCTGATGGCTGATTTTTTTCTGCGACTTCTTTTTTCTTGTGACTTTTTTGTTAGCAAAATTTGTGACATGTTCCTGTGGCTTTTTTCCTGTGACTTTTTCCAATCACCATACTGAACATGTTTAAAAAATCACAGCAACTAGTTATATGAAACACATCACAATTTTTTTAGGGAAAAATGTCAGAAGAAAAGTGAGCGATAGGAAAGTAACACAACATGAAAATCTGACGCATTCAGACACGCACACACACACACGTGCTTCAGGATAATATCAACTTTAAGAGTGATTACAGTCACGTGATCTAATAACAGCTTGGGGTGTGGATTTGGGGTAAACATGAAGTTGTAAATATTTCAGTCCAAAAGAATCTTGAACTAATTGATAACATTGATGTTGTACAACATTTGGGAAACTTTGAGGTGAATTTATTTGTCTAGCAATTGTGGTAACGTATGGGTTAAGCGTAATGTGACAAAATGAGGGTAATTTGAGAAAATTTGGTAAAGTGACAAAATGTGTGTAATGTGACAAAATGTGGGTGAAGCTATGTGTTGAATGCCTTAATATGGGACATGTGGCAACATGTGGGTAATGTGATAAAGTGGGAGTAATGTGGTAAAATGTAGGTGAAACTAAATGGTAAATGCCTAAGTGTAGGTAATGTGATAAAAGGTGGTTGAAAAAAAAAACGTTGAATGGCTAAGTGTGGGAAATGAGACAATATGTTGCTGTAACTTTATAGTGAGTGCCACAGTGATTGTTTTGTGGCGAAATGTGGGTCAACATGAATAGTGGGTGCCACACTGATTTTCATGTGGCGAAATGTGGGTGTAATAATGAGGTTAAAGTTGTAACATGGGGGTTAACCTATTTGGTGGTTGCTTTAGTGGGGGGGATTTTGAAAATAAAATTGAATTTATGGTGGATGACTTGGTGTGTAATATTCTAACATTGTGGTATAATTACGTGTAGAATGCCTTATTTTGTGCATTAGGCAACATGTAGGTTTAACTATATGTCACTTGCCTCAGTGTGGTTGATGTGATAAGTTGAGGCAAAATGTATAAATAAAACATTAATTAGAGCGTCTGCTTTAAAGAACACCACAACGACAATGTCAGATACAGTCTTCGCTGTAAACTAGGTTAGAAACAAATGATAAAATAAAGTAACAACTGTAACTAATGCTGCAAATTCAACAACAGATACAGTTGAAAGCTACAACTAATACCACAAACACAACATCACATACAGTGACGGCTGCAACTAATACCAAAAATGCAAAATCCAATACTCATTATCTAATACTACAACAACAACATTAAATAGAGTTATATTTACAATCAATACTACATTTACAACATCAATTATGTTCACCGCTGCATCTTATACAACAATTACACAATTAATTAAAATGAACGAGGTACCCACTCATACAACAACAACATCAAATAGAGTCAACTCTGGCTCTGGAACTACAATCATTACATCAAATAGCGCTAACTTTGTCACTACAACTTCAAGTACAACATCAAATACGGTGACCGCTTTAAGATACACCTACGTCACCGTGATAAATGATAGTACAGATACAAAATCAATTACATTAACCGCTTCAAATTAATATTACAAATTAAACATCAAATACAATAGCCACTGCAACTAATACTACATATAGAACAGCAAATACAATAGCCGCTACACATTTTACTACAACTAAAACAATGAATATATTCACCACTGTAACAATTTCGAAAACTACAACACGAAACAAGGTCAACTTTACAACCATTTCTATAAGAATAACATTAAATAAAGTCAGCGCTGTAAAAATAAAACTACAACTAGAACATCAAATAGAGTCATTGCTTCATTTAAAACTACAACTAGAACATCAAATAGAGTCATTGCTTCATTTAAAACTACAACTACAACATCAAATAGAGTCATTGCTTCATTTAAAACTACAATATCAAATAAAGTAACCTTAGAAAAATATACCATTAGAGTCACCGTTTTAACTAATACTATAAGTACCGGGTATACCATCTAATTATATAGTCATCTCTGCATCAATACCAAACTACACCTTCAAAGACAGAGAAAGCTAAAACTAACACTACAACCACATCAAATACATTTATCGCTGCACATAATACTACAAATACGACGTTAAAATACAGTTACATCTGCTACTAAGGATGCAATATGAACATCGAATTTAATTACATTTGCAATCTTTACAACAACTACAGCATCACATACAGTCGGCTCTTCAACTAATATTACACCTACAACATCAAAGAGGCTCACCCTAGCAAACATGCTACACATACAACTTTCAATACAGTTCATATAATACAAAATCTAACCACAAAATTAATTAAATGTTCCTCTTTAACTAATAATGCAATTAAAATATCAAGTAGAATGATTATGCAAACAATAATACATCTACATCATAAAATATATTTACTGTTAAAGTGACCACATATAATAATACTAAAAATTTACAAAAAAGACATCGAAGATAGCTTTCATGGAAATAATACCACATCAACAACATCATAAACGGTCTTCGCTGCAACTAAATCTGTAAATGCAACATCAAATAAAGTCAATCCTTCAACTAATACTACAACATCAAATAAAGTCAATCCTTCAACTAATACTAAAACATCAAATAAAGTCAATCCTTCAACTAATACTACAACATCAAATAAAGTCAATCCTTCAACTAATACTACAACATCAAATAAAGTCAATCCTTCAACTAATACTACAATATCAAATAAAGTCAATCCTTCAACTAATACTACAACATCAAATAAAGTCAATCCTTCAACTAATACTACAACATCAAATAAAGTCAATCCTTCAACTAATACTACAACATCAAATAAAGTCAATCCTTCAACTAATACTACAACATCAAATAAAGTCAATCCTTCAACTAATACTACAACATCAAATAAAGTCAATCCTTCAACTAATACTACAAAATCAAATAAAGTCAATCCTTCAACTAATACTACAACATCAAATAAAGTCAATCCTTCAACTAATACTACAATATCAAATAAAGTCAATCCTTCAACTAATACTACAATATCAAATAAAGTCAATCCTTCAACTAATACTACAACATCAAATAAAGTCAATCCTTCAACTAATACTACAACATCAAATAAAGTCAATCCTTCAACTAATACTACAACATCAAATAAAGTCAATCCTTCAACTAATACTACAACATCAAATAAAGTCAATCCTTCAACTAATACTACAACATCAAATAAAGTCAATCCTTCAACTAATACTACAACATCAAATAAAGTCAATCCTTCAACTAATACTACAACATCAAATAAAGTCAATCCTTCAACTAATACTACAACATCAAATAAAGTCAATCCTTCAACTAATACTACAACATCAAATAAAGTCAATCCTTCAACTAATACTACAAAATCAAATAAAGTCAATCCTTCAACTAATACTACAACATCAAATAAAGTCAATCCTTCAACTAATACTACAACATCAAATAAAGTCAATCCTTCAACTAATACTACAATGTCAAATATCGTCAATGCTGCAATTAATAATAAACCTACAATATCACATCGAGTCACCTCTGCAATCATTACTACAATGACAACACCACCTATAAAGCCACCGTTGTAACAATTGCTACAAAATTAATATTGAATAAATCAAGGCTTCAAAACAATCTGGAACTACAGCATAAAGTTGAGCAAACTTTTTTCAACTTTTACTACAAGAATAAAAGTAAATAGAGCAACGTATTCAACTAATACAACAAAATCCATTTCAAATCGAGTCAACTCCGAAAAAACCCCACTAAAATAACACCATAAAATGAAGCCACCTCTCAAACTAAAACTACCAATACAACATCAATAACTTTGATCGCTGCAGCGAATAATGCATTTTCAACAATATATATATTCACCGTTTAACCAATTCTATAACTACAACAGGAGGTCACATCTGTAAAAATTAATACAACTACAATATCAAACACAGTCACTGTTACAACAAAACGCTTCAAATACAACATTAATGTAAAATCAGCGTTGTAAAACGTACAACAACTGAAACATTAATTACAATGACAGATGTAACCTATGCAACAAAATCAAATCTATTCATTGATCCAATCACTACTATAACTGCAACATAAAATGCAGTCATCGCTGCAACTTAAGCAACAAAAACCATATACAATATCGTGACCACAGCAACTTATACTACAACTACACCATCAAATACAGTCATCGCTCCTACACAAACTACAACTGCTACTTTAAATCTTGCCACCCATGCAAACAATACTACAAAATCAAATACAGCAACAGCAGCAAATTATACTGCAACCACTAAATGAAAAACAAATCCCCATTGCAACTAATTCTACAATTACAGAATGAAATTATGTGACCGTAGCAACTAATATAACAACTACAACATTAAATACAATGTCCGCTGCAACAAATTATACAAATACAACATCAAATACAGTCAACTTTGCAAACAATTCAACAGATACGCCATGAAATACAGTCAAGGGTTCAACAAGTGCCGCGATTGCAATATTACATACTGTCACGTCTCACCCAATACTGCTACTACAACATCAATTAAGGGTCAACACTTCAATGTTTTGACTTTTGAGTATTTTGTTGCGAATGAAGAATGCGCGGTTAACGGCTGATATTCTTTCTTTGTGTTTTTCTGTTAGTATATTTTTTTGTTTACACTGGGAACATATTACATTCACGTGAAGACAGGTTCCTTGTGATAGCAAGGAACAAAAGTAAAACTCTTAGTGCATTATATTTTTGTGTTTTTCAAGTTGTTAAATTCACTTCCAACAAGGTTAATTAGATAACAGAAAATATTAAAAACTTTGAACCATGGGTCAATATAACAGAAATTTACTATAGTTTGTTCATTTTAAAACAATAATTTTTTTTTTTTTAAATACCTAGTTAAATTATTTTCTTTTTAAGTCCAAATTGTTTGTGGTTCCACACGTAAAATTGTGGACCTGGGATAAACACTGAACATGATTTCCTCATCAACACCAGTAACAGAAACATTGCAAATCCCATCTACATGCATGGGAGCCAAAATTATTAATAAATTGATCGTGGGCCCTTAAGATATAGAAGAGAAGAAGAAGAACAATTGTTTGTGAATTCCCAGGTAAAAATGTGGACCCCAGGTAAGCAATGGGCAAATGCAACTCAGAAAATAAAAATAGAGGTAAACAAAAAGTGATGATGAAAAGACTATTATCATAAAATTAATGAACAGATTGTTAATACAATGTTTGTAGCGTTGGTTCAACTGAGTTTGTTAGTACAGATGTATCTTGCCTTTGTTGAGTTTGTTAGAACATATGTTTTTTTTGAGTTCGTTTCATTGAGTTTGTGTGTACATATGTTTTCTTGAGTTGGTTAAGTTGAGTTTGTTAGTACAGGAGCTTTTTTTAGTTGGTTAAGTTGAGTTTGTTAGTACAGGTGCTTTGTTGAGTTGTTTAAGTTTAGTTTGTTAGTACAGGTGTTTTTTTAGTTGATTAGTTGAGTTTGTTAGTACATATATTTTTTGAACTGTTGAGTTTTGTCTATCAGGCATGCGTTCTTAGCACGCTCCTATATGGTAGCGAAGTGTGGACCACATATACCAGTCAGGAGCGGAAACTCAACAGCTGCCATCAAAGATGTATGCGTCGCATTTTGCGCATTCGTTGGCAGGACAGGGTGCCTAACGTGGGGGTCTTGGAACGTGCACACATGCTTAGCATATTCTCCTTTCTTATCAAGAGACGCCATCGCTGGTTAGGTCATGTACGGAGAATGGAGGAAGGGCGTATCCCAAAGATACTGCTGTATGTGGAGTTGGCAGAAGGGACAAGACATATTGGACGACCACGCCTGAGATTTATTGACGTTTGCAAACGAAGCATGAGGGAAGCCAATATTGAAACAAACGAATGGGAGTTCATTGCCGAACATCGCGCCAACTGGCGAACAGCAGTGTTTGAAGGAGTAAAAAGGGCAGAAGTTACTCGAAACGAGGCCCTTGAATCAAAAATAACATTTCGAAAATCAAGAATTTACCGGGATTCAACATTCTCCTGGGAGAGATGCGGCCGTGATTGCCATTCAAGGATTGGCGTAGTGAGTCACTCGTCAAAGTTTAGAACTATAGAGCTACTCCATCGTCTCACGAAGACGGAATGATGCCATATTATAAGTTGAGTTTGTTAGTACATATGTTTTGTTAAGTTGGTTAATTTGACTTTGTTAGTACAGATGATTTGTTGCTTTGGTTAAGTTGAGTTTTTTTAGTACAAATATTTTATTGTTTAGGTTAATGTGCAATGAAGTAGATTTCAATTACTATTTATTTTTATCAGGTTTATTTATGAATTTTTAAAGAAAATTATAATTATTTTGATAATTAAGAAAAACGAAATTTATGTGTTTGTTTATAACTTTAAACGTATTGACTTTATTTGTTAGTGAATGATACACAGGTATAATCATAAGTATTGTATAAAGACATGTGTTTTGGATAGTGAATGCCACAAAGGTAGAAACTTAGTTATTATACAGAGTCTGTAATATTGGCTACTTAATGATATCAAAATGAAATTTTAGGTATAATAAAAATCCGGGTACATTTCTAGTAAATGGCACAAAAGTAAAACATTAGGTATTATATAAAGCTACAAAGATGGCTTGAGCTGGTTTAATGTATCTCCCCACCTCCTTCCTTTAAACCAGTAGATGAAGCCAAGACAACGTCAATAATTAGATTACCAATTGAGACTATAATTCGATAGCCAACTGTCTTTATCATTATATAACCTATTGCGGCTATAATTAGATACATTTTTGAGGCTGTAGTTTCATAGCCTTCAAAGTTAAGTTCCATTTACGATCCTAGCATGAACATGTGTGGGCCCGACAAAGCCAATATACGCCTCTGTGCAGACACGCTTGACCTGTTTGTCAAACTATTCAGTCTTAACAGTAGTCGACCTGATGGAAAGAAATCAAACATGTTTTTTTTAGGTTTTTCTCCTTCAACAATTAAAAAAACACAATTTCAAACAGACACATCTTTTTCTTCCGATATCATGTTTATCAAACTCGTCCATTTGTGTCTATTGCCTCAAGCCTTCAAACCCCTAGTGCATGATTCTCTCACAAAGTGGCACTGGAAATCAATGAAATGTCATCATCAACACCAGTAACAGAAACATTGCAAATCCCATCTACATGCATAGGAGGCAAAATGATCAATAAATTGATCGTGGGCCCTTAAGATATAGAAGAAGAAGAAGTGTTTATTTCGTGAAAAAAGTCTCCTGTGACTCAGGGCTAAGAATAAACCAGACGCAACACAAATGATTTATTTTACGGCATTATCAAATGAATACTTGAGCTGTTAGGATTATGAAAGGGGACATGAGGGGCACATTAGGAAAACATGAGAGGGACATTAGGGAGACTTTAGGGAGACTTAAGGGAGACATGAGTAGAGCATGAGGGGAACATAACAGGAACATTAGAACATTTTGGGAGTCATGAAAAGACGTATAAGGTAAGCATGAGAGGGACATCAGGAGGACTTTAGGGAGACACGAGGGAAAAATGAGAGGGGCGTTATGGAGACTCTAGGGAGACATAAGAGGAACATTAGAGGGACATTATAAAAACATAAGGGGACATGAGGGAGAAATGAGGGGGACATAAGGGACTTGAGAGGGAACTAAGAGGATAGGAGGGGGATAAAGACGACCTAAAAAGGGAATGAGGTTGACATAAATGTGACTTAAGGTGGCGTGAGGGACACATAAGGGGGACATGAGGGAGACATGAGAAAGACATGAGGGAGACATGAGGGAGACATGAGTTTACCCTGTGGTAGACATAAGGGAGACAAAAGGGAGACATGAGGGAGACATGTTGGAGACATGAAGGAGACATGAGGGAGACATGAGGGAGACATGAGTTTACCATGTGGTAGACATAAGGGAGACATAAGGGAGACATGAGGGAGACTTGAAGGAGACTTGAGGAAGACATGAGGGAGACATGAGTTTACCATGTGGTAGACATAAGGGAGACATGAGAGAGACATAAGGGAGACATGAGGGAGACTTGAGGGAGACTTGAGGGAGACATGAGGGAGACATGAGGTAGACATTTTACTAACATAGTAAGAAAAAGAAAATCAAATCGAAGTATTTTACACTTTTCTGTGACCTACTCTAAATCAAAGCCGCTGTAATTGTGTGTGTGACCTTATGTGTGTAGCAGAGATTTGGTTGATGTGTAGCAGATATTTGTTTGATGTGTGTAGCAGAGATTTGGTTTATGTGTGTAGCAGAGATTTGGTTGATGTGTGTAGCAGAGATTTGGTTGATGTGTGTAGCAGAGATTTCGTTCGTGTGTGTATAAAAGATTAGAGTTACAGTGTTGTAGTGAAATAACTTTTAAGTTAAGGGTGTGAGAACCACTCTCTAATGAGGGTCACACCTGTTCGTGTCTAGGGGAATTAGGTTAGGTCGATTTCACGCACCAAGTGTCATAATAACATACTCAAATATACTTTAAATACCAAATACTTAAGAGCACGAATGTAAATGAAATGACTTATTTATTTTCATGTATATAACAATGGTCACGTATATTAAGCAAACAACTTTGCAAAGGTAGTTTTCTAAGCTCTAGTGCCCTATGAACAATGGCCTCCCGTTTAGCCTATGAATCATCATAAAGGTGGCTTTGCTTTATATCTCAATTTTATACACCCACTCCTTTCACACTAAACTTAAATCAGTCTCTCGTGGTTTTAACGTCTAGCTTGACCATCTGACTTGAACATCTCTCTTGATCATCTGACTTGATCATCTGGCTTGTACATCTGACTTGAACATCTGACTTGAACATCTGACTTGAACTTCTGACTTGAACTTTTTACTTGAACTTCTGACTTGAACTTCTGACTTGAACTTCTGACTTGATCATCTGACTTGATCATCTGACTTGAACTGCTGACTTTACTAGCACGAGGAGGTGACTCCTCCGATTCCCCACTCCGTTTCCTTTCAAGGCGATCACGTGATTGGGAGGACAGAGCGGCAAACTATGGGTGGCTCTGATGATCTGGTTAGAAGTGAGTCTCTGGTCCTATCCTTCGTGGCTCTGGGAGCTGTCACGCCAAGGGGACAATTCAGCAAAGAGATGCTATATAGTTACTTCCAGGGGGGAAGTGAATTTTTTACCTCGTGGCCTTTCAGGGTGTTCACGCAGGTAACGGCAGTACGATACAGAGATTCATTCACTGTGGAAGTGGACTCTTCATCAGGTGTACCTCGTGGCTTGTTAAGGCAATCATGAAGGCGGATGAAACAAGCCAAAACAGCACCTCCTGGGAAACCTCTTCCCTAGTATGCTGTGGTGGCTGTATGTAGGACTTCTCTTTGGAAGGAGAGTCTTTCAGCTCGCGGTCCTTTGGTTGCAGGCGATGAATTGGTCGTCCGGAGGTGGCTCCTGGGCGGGGTTCGCAGACTCAGGCCTCAGTACACCGATTCCTCAATTCAGCTGCGAGGTGCGGTTGACTGTACTGCAATGGTACGGTGATCTAGCAACAAGGTAGGTTTAGATAATGCCGGCTCTGAGGTGCTCCTAGTAGTTTACTACTATCTTCAGAATCGATCGTCAGAAAGTTCAAATTAAGTTACGCAATCGCTTTTTATACTTATCCTATTTGCCTATTGGACGATCGCTACCACGTGATAGCCAATTCCGATGCTCTCAATAATTTACTGCGGGACGTAAAACGCTCGCTCACCCCCAACCAAAATGAGACATGATGTCTAGACAAGTGTCCTTGACCTTTTCTTTGGTTTTATGTCGCATCAGTTCAATGACTTTGTGTGAGTTATAGTGTGATCAAGGGAATTAAATCGTCCTGACATTGAAAAGGGATGGGGCAGGCGTCTATGTAGGTCAATAGCAGTAATGGGAATTGTTATGTTCGCTCCATTTCATCACAGACATACAAATGGATATGTATGTATTCCATCTGTCCATCTGCTGGAGTCGATATATTATCTTTATTGCTTGTATCTCTTGGTGTGGCTGGTGAGACAAATCCTCGAATGACAGTCTCTGTGGCTTTTCCCACACACAAATGTGGTGAAGCAGTATTTACTGGCCTCCCTCCTCGCTCTTTTTGAAGCTGTTTCCACCCTGTTTTGATCCACGGCACGTAGTGATCTTTCCTTCATGATGTCCCACCATGTAGATCGATCCTCTGCCAGGTCCTCCCAGTTTGAGATGTCGATGTTGGCCGACTTCATGACTCCTTTGCATATTTATTAGTCTCTCCGATGAGGCCATCCAACTGACCTTTTACTGTCGCCAGCTCGCTGTATAGCACGTCCTTTAGTATGCGACCAGGTTGCATTCGCTTGACGTGTCCAAGCCAGCGGAGGCGTCTTTGGATTAACATGGCTGGGAGGCTACACATGTTTGTTTGGAACAGGACATCCGTGTTGGGGACTTTGTCTTGTCATTTAATGTCAAGGATGTCATACAGACATCTGAGGTGAAAGCCATTGAATCTTCTTTCGTGGTTAGAGTATGTGGTCCACGACTCGCATCCATACAGGAGTGTGCTCAGTACGCAGGCCTGGTACACCTGCAGCTTAGTTCTTGTTGTGAGTTTGGTATTTGACCAGACTCTTTTCTTCAGTCTGGCCATAACAGTTGCGGCCTTCCCTATCCTACCTCTAATCTCATCCTCCATTGGGAGGGTTCTTGATATGTTGGATCCCAGATATGTAAACTGTCAACAGTATCCAAGTCGAAGCCGTCAATGTCGATAGTGGGGAGGGAGCCAGCACCCTGTACCATAATGTTAGTTTCTTTTGGGCTAATTGTCGGAACAAATTGGTAAACTCTTTGCAGACAGCGGATAGGCTGGACACAAAGTTCTGCAGGCCGTCTGCTGTGTGAGATACCAAAGCGGCATCGTCTGCAAACAAGAACTCCCGCAGCATGACCTTTCATATTTATATCTTATTTAGGTCTTATCACTAAGCCAGCCAATGTTGAATAATTTGCCACCAGCTTTAGTGTGGATGTATATCCCCTCGCTGTTGTTTTTAAATGCTTACTGGAGTAGAATGGAGAAGAAGATTGCAAATAAAATAGGAATAAATAACGTAGTGGAGTAAAGCAAGGTTGCGTGCTGGCTCCTTCTTTATATTTATTTATATATATATATATATATATATATATTATATACCAACGGAAATATCTTCACAATAAAAAAAGAATAGGAAATATCTTCAATGTATCCCAATGTCAGATTAAATACATTGTTTTATTCACACAAATTCTATATGTCTGTTCAATTTGTATCGCAGTCCAACACACTTGTAATTCAAAAGTAAACACCACGCGTTGGATTCGAAAATTTGGTTGTATGTTAAAAATTGTTTCTACGCTCACCTATCCACCCTCCACCTAACCAACCACCCACCCACAACCTTATCACCAGAACACAGGGTTTTAAGGTCAATACAATGGTCAAAATCTAGAAAGGTAATGTAATCGTAAAAAAATATTTCAAAAATGTTTAAACACCAAACATTCGACGCACCAAACATCTAACACATGAGACACCTGACTCACCAATCAGCTGATACACAAAACAGCTGACACTCCAAACAACTAACACGCCACACACCACACGGCTGACACACCAAGCAGGTGACACACTTTAAACAGTTGACATAGCCAGAGAAACGTTTCCACATCAGGACCTTTCGTTAGACAGTGAATCAATCGATCCTATCACAGTGTTATTTACTGTAAAAAAACTGTTTGTTTGGGGTTTTTTTTGTTGAACAATGTGTTTGGTTTGATGTTGAACATTGGGTTTGATTTGATGTTGAACATTGTGTTTGGTTTGATGTTGAGCATTGTGTTTGGTTTGGTGTTGAATATTGGGTTTGGTTTTTTGTTGAATATTGTGTTTGACTTCGTGTTGAACATTCAGTTTGGGATGGTGTTGAACATTGTGATTGTTTTGTAGTTGAACATTGTGTTTGGTTTGGCGTTGTACACAGCGTTTGGTTTGTTGTTAAACAGTGCGTTTAATTTTTTTTTTGAACATTGTGTTTAATTTTGTCGTTGAACATTGGGTTTGTTTGTTTTTTTTCGTTTTTTAAATTGTGTTTGGTTTGGTGCTGAACATTGGGTTAGGTTTGGTGTTGATTATGTTTTTTTAATGTTGAATTGTGTTTGGATTGATGTTGAACATTGGGTTTGGTTTCGTGTTAAACATTAGGTTTGGATTGTTGTTGTTGAACTTTGGAATTGGTTTAGTGTTTAACATTGGATTTGGTTTGGTATTAAAACGTGGGTTTGTTTAGTGTTGAATACTGTGTTTATTTTATTGTTGAACATTGCATTTGTTTTGATGTTGAACATTGGATTTGGTTTGTCGACAAACATTGTGTATAATTATGTCGTTGAAAATTGGGTTTTGGTTTTGTGGTTAAACATTGGGTTTGGTTTGTCATTGAACATTGGTTTGTGTTTGTTTTTGAACATTGCGTTTGGTTTGGTTGTAAACATTGTGTTTGGTGTTGAACATTGTTTTTTTTTTTTTTTGGTTGTTAACACTGGAATAGGTTTGTTGTTGAACACTGTTTTTTCTTTAGTAGTTGACATTCGGTATTGCTTTGTGTTGAATAGCGGGTTTGAATTAGTTGTTGAACATTGTCTTTGGTGTTTTGTTGAACATTAGGCTTGGGTTGATGTTGAATATTGGGTTTAATTTGGTGTTGAACGTTGTGTTTTTTATTGTCGTTGTACGTTGGGTTTGCTTTAGTGTTGAACATTGTTTGTTTTTTTTTGGTGTTTAACAGTGTGTTTGGTTTTGTTTTGAAAATTGCGTTTTGTTTTGTTCTTAACATTGTTTTTAGTTTGGTGTTAAACATTTGTTTGTTAACATTGCATTTTGTTTGGTTTTTAAGGTTTGGTTTTGTTTCCTTGTTTACATTGGGTTTGGTTTGGTGTTAAACTTTTGGTATAGGTTTGGTGCTGAACTTTGTGTTTGCTTTTGTGTTGAACATTTGTTTTTGTTTGGTTGTTAACATTGGATTTGATTTTGGTATTAAACAATGTGTTTTGTTTTTTGTTAACATCGGTTTTGTTTGGTTGTTAACACTGGGTTTGGTTTGGTGTTGAGCCTTGTGCTTGGTTTGGTTTTCAACACTGGGTTATGTTTGGTGCTGAACATATTTTCTTTTATATTTGTTAACATTGGGTAAGGTTTGATATTTAACTTTGTGTTTTGTTTATTTGTTAATATTGGGTTTTTCTTTGGTGTTGAATACTATGTTTGGTTTGTTGTTGAACACAGGGTTATGTTTGATGTTCAACATTAGGTTTGGTTTGGCTGTTAACATTGGATATGTTTTCTTAGGTTATTAAATTTGGGTTTGGTTTGATTTTGAACATTGTGTTTCATTTTTTTGTTAACGTTGCGTTAGTTTTGGTGTTGCACTTTCGGTTTGTTTTGGTTGTTAACATTGGGAATGGTTTGGTATTGAACATTGTATAAAGTTTATTTGTTAACCTTGAGTGGATGTTAAATATCTCATGATGTATGTTAATTGCAACTTTGTGCTACCGCTGCTTACATGACCTGGTGCTGTCCTATCTCAAAGAGCTGCTAACCCCTTATGTACCGACCAGACAACTTCGCTGATCTGATAGAGGGACAATCTCGATACCACGTGTTCGCCTTAAGACTTACGAGGGGCGTACTTTCGCATTTGCTGGCCCAACAATTTGGAACACCAATCCTGTCACTCTCAGAAACAGCCAATCAGTGGAGTCTTTAAAAACTGATTTGAAGACATATTTATTTCGCAAACACCTGCTGGGATGAAGTTGTCTATCTAGTTATTATCTTGTGGAGGTGTATTGGCCTATGTTGTTTATGGTTGTTAGGAATGAAATACTTAGAATGTGTATTCTCGTACATAGTTTTTGCAATGTTGCATTTTGTATTTCAATGTGGTATATTATAGACTTTTCATTTCTCTTTCAATATACTAGACTCTGTACCGCACTTCGGGCCTTTGGAGATGAAGCGTGATTTTCAAATGATCTTTATTATTATTATTATTACCTAAAATGAGGCACCCCCCACACAAATTTATTTATTTATTTATTTAGGCATTTTTATATAGCGCTTACCTTAAAGCTCTAAGCGCTTTACAATTATTCAAAACATGTAAACTAAGTAAAATAAGAATAAGACACTAGGATAGTAACTACTATACTATAGAAACAATTAAAATGGCTATAAAATGAGGACACTTTGGCACGTTTTGGCCTATACTACAGGAACAGAAAATGAGGCAGGGCAAGGAGGGTGCATCACAGGTCATAGGCGGACCTAAACAGATGGGTTTTAAGGGACTTTTTAAAAGTGGATGAGGTTTCAAAGTGACGGATATGGAAGGGGAGCTGGTTCCAGAACGTGGGCCCATGGAAGCAGAAGGAGCGTTCACCGATGGTCTTAGTTTTGGTTCTTGGGATTGAGAGGGTTCTATTATCAATGGAAGAGCGTAGTTGTCTTGTGGGGATGTAAGGAAGCAACAGTTCAGAGAGATAGACAGGAAAGTGAGGGTCAGTGAAAGAGTTAAAGCATAGATTGGCAGATTTGTACTTGATGCGAGAGGATATTGGAAGCCTGTGGAGTTGCCGCATGTGTGGTTGAATGTGGTCATGTTTCTTTGATTTAACAATCAGTCTGCAAGCTGAGTTCTGTGCCTTCTGAAGTTTGTCTATGTGGTGTTGAGGAATGCCTGAGATAAGAATGTTACAGTAGTCAAATTTTGAAAGAATGAGTGAAGAGACGAGAGTTTTTGTGGCATCAAAGGAGAGGAGGTTTCTAATGGTATTGATTTTTCTAATTTCGTTATATGCTGATCTGCATATATTCGTGACATGTTTGTCCATGGAGAGTGTGTCTGTAAGTGTGACTCCAAGGTTTCTGGCAGAGGAAGAGAGTGTGATGTCAGAGTTGCCAATAGATATAGAAGAAGGAGGGGATGGAGGGAGATGTTTGTTTTGAGAGTGGATGAGAAGGATTTCCGTTTTATCATCATTTAGCTTCAGTTTGTTGCAAGTCATCCAACGCTTTACGTCGTCCACGCACTGCTGTATGCGAAAGATTGTGGCATCAAGTTGATCAGGAAAGCAAGAGTCACTGATTTGAGTGTCATCAGCAGAGGATTGACTGGAAACTGAGTGGTGGCTAATGAGCGTTGAAAGAGGCACCCACCATATAGGTTTAACTAAATATTGCCACATACGCTTCACAGAAAAAAACCATCATAACATTTTACCAAAAAACATTTTCATCACACACAGGCTTACCCACATGTTGCCACATCATCTACCACACATATTTACCCACATGTTACTACTTCACCTACTACAAATCTTTACCCACATTATCCAACACTCATATTTACCCAAATGTTACCAAATCTTTTTAGCCACATTTTACCACATCGAACACAATTAGGTTTAGCCACATGTTAATACATCACCCAACACATGGGTTTAGCGAAATGTTACCACATCGCACAGATTCAGGTTTAGCTTCATGAAACTACATCACGCACCACACTTGTTAATCTATATGTACTCACATCACCCAACGCACAAGTTTAGCAAAATGTCCCCTAACCCCACCACAATGGTTTACCCTCATGTCACCACATCACCCACCATGCCCGTATATGTCAATGTTACTTACATTCAACATAAACGACAAACATACGATAAATTAACCAAATCAAATCAATTTTATTTCTACATTTTTATTTGATCTAATAAAAGTTGACAAAACTATTTTAAAAAGGTATACATTGGAAAACACAGTTTTAAATACAACTTATTTTATACGTTTATTGGATCAAAGATTCAGAGATAAGTTAAAATAAAAGAATGTCAAAATATCAAAAAAGGAACTGTTTTGAAAATATTGATTTTTAATAATATTTTTAAGTACATGAGATGGAATTGTTAGAGGTGGTAACGCCGAAACTGTAGGTGGGGTGCCAATACTGGAGATGGGAGTGCCGATACTGGAGGAGTTGCCGATACTGGAGGGGGACGCCGATACTGGAGGGGGCTGCCGATACGGGAGGAGGTGCCGATACTGGAGGGGTACCGATACTGGAAGGGGTGCCGATACGGGAGGAGGTGCCAATACTGGTGGGGTACCGATACTGGAGAGGGTGCCGATACGGGAGTAGGTGCCGATACTGGAGGGGTACCGATACTGGAGGGGGTGCCGATACTGGAGGGGTACCGATACTGGAAGGGGACGCCGATACTGTAGGGGGTGCCGATACTAGAGGGGTGCCGATACTAGAGGAGGTTCCGCTACTGGAGTGGGTGCCGATACTGGAGGTGGGGGTACCGATACTGGAGAGGGTGCCGCGTCAGAAGTTGGGGGTGTACATGGTGCGATGTAGAGGTGTTTGTCTATTACAACACTGAGCAGTTAATATAAATGTGTGTAAAGTAGTTACACTATGATGACATTGTTGACATTAGCGATATTACAACGACTCCCTTCCCGCGCCACTAAAACCGTTTCCCTCAGAGTTGACCCCACTGTGGATATGGAAGCCATAAAATATGCAATTATCATACCCCAGGACGTAGACATGAGCCCCACTACTGCCTGGACATGTACTTGTAGTGTACGTGTACTTGGTCATATCCTCACTCACCACGTACCTGTTTATCCAGTGTCCTAAAGAGATCAGTTTAGGACATCCATGTGGATGTGATACTATGAATGACCACTTGTCCTTATCTCTAGAACTCATATATTTGTTGTTTACTTTCTCCCATATAACAAACCAGCGTTTTTGGCTCTTGTACAGTTTATCAAGTGAATCTACGTCACATGTCACACAGTCCATCAGACACCTGTCTTCCTCAATGTCTGGCTCCTTCACTGTCCATCCATCAAGAGTGACCAGTGGACTATCTTGTCCATCAAAGAACAATCTACACGTGGTGTGTCTCGCCTCAAGGTCATCAAACACCACGTGTGTGGCCGTGCGAATCCTTAACTCCCCCCACACTTTGCTTGGTGTGTCCGAGTGTTGACACTTGTGACATGGACAAGTTCCCCAGTTGTATTTCTTGATGTATTCTGTTGAAAACTTGTTTACATTTTGCACCAACCCAGTCCCTAGTCTCATGACGTCACTTCCTCTCTTGTCATATAATGGATATGGTTGATTGGTGTTTGGCCAAAACTCTGGTCTTTCTGTACTGACCATTTTAACAGCTACCCTGACAGTCAGGTCAGCTGTTGTTTTGATGAGCTCAAATAGGTCGTTGTCATGGTGACCTTCAGGCAGGTGATTGATGTTAAAATCGTTGACAGGTATAAACTTTGTATGACCTGGATTCTTCGTACAGCTTGCAAATTGTTGGTGTAGATCTGCTTCTCCACATTCTGCCTCCTGGATTTCATGAGTACCTGACAAGGAGATCAAAGAAAGAATATTTGAATCCATGTCTTGTATATGTCTCTCTTCTATTAACTTTATTGTACTAGATTTCATTAAGTCTATACATTCATTTCAAAAGTTCAAGGACTTCTTTCTGAGATGAATTATGAGAAAATATTTTATGTAAGAAATATAATGTGTAAAAGCTAAAATTTTAATATTTCCATAAACATGAGAGAAACTGAGACATAGAATGCAGGGTTGTATACATCAATAATAATGAAAGTAAATAACACATATAATGTTGTATTGTTACATTAGAATAATTACAGTGAATGAGGCATACAATATTGTATTGTATACATCATAAATAATGACAGTAACTGAGACATAAAAAAATTATATCAGCAAATAATTACCATAGAAAAGACTTATTTCATCTGTCTTGTTGCATCTGTCATCTGTGCCATCCTTTTCTTGACTGTCATCTGCCCCATATTCTTCTTGACTGCCATCCGCGCCATGTTCTTGACACTCATCTTTGCAATGCTCTGATCAGGATATTAAATAAACACATAATGCATATCCTCATTTTAAAAAAATAATAAAATAAAAAACATTTTTCCATCTACCCTTGCTCTCCAAACCGGTAACCGTTTTTCTCAAGGAATCTACAATGTTACATTGATCACAATTACTCAGATTATTTTGTTTTTCTCTAGGACTCTACAATGTTACATTGATCATAATTACTCAGATTATTTTATTTTTCTCTAGGACTCTACAATGTTACATTGATCATAATTACTCAGATTATTTTATTTTTCTCTAGGACTCTACAATGTTACATTGATCATAATTACTCAGATTATTTTATTTTTCTCTAGGACTATACAATGTTACAATGATCATAATTACTCAGATTATTTTATTTTTCTCTAGGACTCTATAATGTTACATTGATCATAATTACTCAGATTATTTTATTTTTCTCTAGGACTCTACAATTTTACATTGATCATAATTACTCAGATTATTTTATTTTTCTCTAGGAATCTACAATGTTACATTGATCATAATTACTCAGATTATTTTGTTTCTGATTCGCTCATTTTCTCATAAATTAACTATATTACTTTCTCTCTCTCTCTCTCTCTCTCTCTCTCTCTCTCTCTCTCTCTCTCTCTCTCTCTCTCTCTCTTTCTACATATATGCATTTTTTTTTAATTTTTATTCATTTTT
>CAXITT010000558.1:135813-148415 GCA_964033795.1 Lymnaea stagnalis
TCTTCTTATCTGTGGTTGGCACATAAACATCTTAATTTGAGACAATTTAATGTGAAACAATTTCTTCTTAAAACATCCTCTTCTTATCTGTGGTTGGCACATAAACATCTTAATTTGAGACAATTTTATGTGAAACAATTTCTTCTTAAAACATCCTCTTCTTATCTGTGGTTGGCACATAAACATTTTAATTTGAGACAATTTTATGGGAAACCATTGTCGACAACCCCCTCCCCCCCCCCAGCCCAAAAAGCCTTGAATTTCTCGTAATCCTACGCCCCTCAAATATAAGTTAAACTCAGAGCATGACGCGCTCTTTAATTATAGCATCCATCGTCTGATGTTGCTCAGACGCCATTTGCAACGTTTCTTAACGTATATATTTTGTTTAAAACTATTACCAAATGTCTTGTAAGAAATATAATTTTTACTACTTCTTAAACTTTGATAACCTGTTAGAGTTTTGCTATATTTAGATAACCAATTGGGGATATAATTAAATAACCAATCATGGCATTTGACCGCCTGTTATGGCTATAATTTCAAAGCCTATAAAGTTATGCTCAATTTTCGTTTGAGTATAAACTTTGGGGGGCCCGACCGAGCGAAGATACGCCTCTGTGCAAACACGATTGACCTGTTTGTCAAGTCATTAAATCTTAACAGTAGTCGACCTAATCGAAATAAAATAAAACATAGTTTCTATTTGTGTTTCTCCTTTAACAGTTAAAGAACACAATTTAAAAGAAACACATTTTTTACCGATATCCTGTTTACCACAAATCACAAAGTGTTTATTTCTTGGAAAAAGTCTCACGTGACTCACGGCTCAGAATAAAAATCGCGCGCAAATTATGTATTTCACGGCATTATGATAATAGTTTGGGTTATAAAGAGGACATGAGGGGGACATGAGGGGAACTGAGGGAGACATGAGAGGGACATGAGGGCAACATGAAATGGAAATTAGGGCAACAAGGGGTGGGCATGAGGGGGAACCGAGGGAGACGTGATGATGTCATTTTACTAACATAGTATGATGGATAAAATCAAATCGACACCTTTTTACAATGTACTCTGGCCCTGCGTACTTTGTGTACATGTGACTTGACGTGTGTAGAGCAGATACTGAGTTGCTGAGTTTGTGGCAATTTCTTTTATTACTAAATGACACATGAACTAATCCTAATAATAACTTGATTAACTTGAATAGTTGCACGGGTTCATCTCAGGCTAAGGACTTCCGGTCAGCCGGAAAAATGGCATGTTGATAATTAGAGAACCCACCGCATGCCTCATATACGTCATCGGCAACATAATAATCATGATCCCTACCCTGTTTTTCCGTCATTACAACTGTGGCTATGCTCTCAGCTGGTTGTGGCACTAGATTTTGTTGTTGGTTTTTTCAATTGTTTGTTTTATCAGCTCGATAAGAATCAATTAATAATGTAGTCTATTTGATAGTGTAGTCGTATATATTAATATATTGTGTAGTCTATTTGATAGTGTAGTCGTATATATTAATATATTATGTAGTCTATTTGATAGTGTAGTCGTATATATTAATATATTATGTAGTCTATTTGATAGTGTAGTCGTATATATTAATATATTATTGTCACAAATGACTGGGGCGGGATACAGGACAGAGCTCCATTGTGGTTTAGGTAACTTATAGGATGGAAGGAAACTGCTGTTAATGGGGTTAAGTTAAGGTTAATAGACTCTCACATCTTGATATAGTGGGAATTGTTTCTTTGGATAATAGTATGTTCGGGTTTTCCAGACTTCGTGTGATAGTTTTTAGGTTAACAATGGGAAGTTCTAATTGGCCGGAAATTAGAGGGCATGGGTGTGTTTATAGTTAGCATTCCTGGACCACCTATGGGGGTAGAGAATCACATATAAGAGGGAGCTTTCACTGAGTTAAGTGAGTTGAGGGAGAGTGAACAGAGGTACGACGAGTTGAGGAAGAGGGAAAGGAGCGACAGTAGTTAGTTGAGGAAGATAGAGAAGAACTACGGATTAGTTGAGGAAAAGAGAGAAAAGAGCTACGATAGAACTGAGCAGTTGTTAGGGAATACTTGCTAGAGACCAGAAGACGACAGATGACTGGAAAAACGTATATCTTACCAATAAACACTTTCATTATCGTTGGACACCAGAAGTTTTGAGTTGTTGCATTTCGTCCAAGTCTACGTTGTGCTTTTGTCTGTCTCAACGCCTAGACACCCACAATATAAATCACAGAGAGGAGCGGTCCTGCACTGACCACTACTAAGTCAACATAGTTTGTGTTAAGTCAGGACCGGAGCCCTCCTCCGTAACCACCGTTCTGTGACAATTATGTAGTCTATTTGATAGTGTAGTCGTATATATTAATATATTATGTAGTCTATTTGATAGTGTAGTCGTATATATTAATATATTATGTAGTCTATTTGATAGTGTAGTCGTATATATTAATATATTATGTAGTCTATTTGATAGTGTAGTCGTATATATTAATATATTATGTAGTCTATTTGATAGTGTAGTCGTATATATTAATATATTATGTAGTCTATTTGATAGTGTAGTCGTATATATTAATACATTATGTAGTCTATTTGATAGTGTAGTCGTATATATTAATATATTATGTAGTCTATTTGATAGTGTAGTCGTATATATTAATATATTATGTAGTCTATTTGACAGTGTAGTCGTATATATTAATATATTATGTAGTCTATTTGATAGTGTAGTCGTATATATTAATATATTATGTAGTCTATTTGATAGTGTAGTCGTATATATCAATACATTATGTAGTCTATTTGATAGTGTAGTCGTATATATTAATACATTATGTAGTCTATTTGATAGTGTAGTCGTATATATTAATATAGTATGTAGTCTATTTGACAGTGTAGTCGTATATATTAATATATTATGTAGTCTATTTGATAGTGTAGTCGTATATATTAATATATTATGTAGTCTATTTGATAGTGTAGTCGTATAGAGTATTACATTATGTAGTCAATTTGACAGTGTAGTTGTATAGATTATTACATTATGTAGTCTATTTGACAGTGTAGTCGTATAGATTATTACATTATGTAGTCAATTTGACAGTGTAGTCGTATAGATTAATACATTATGTAGTCAATTTGAAAGTGTAGTCGTAGAGATTATTACATTATGTAGTCAATTTGACAGTGTAGTCGTATAGATTATAACATTATGTAGCCTATTTGATAGTGTAGTCGTATAGATTATTACATTATGTAGTCTATTTGATAGTGTAGTCGTATAGATTATTACATTATGTAGTCTATTTGACAGTGTAGTCGTATAGATTATTACATTATGTAGTCTATTTGATAGTGTAGTCGTATAGATTATTACATTATGTAGTCAATTTGACAGTGTAGTCGCATAGATTATTACATTATGTAGTCAATTTGATAGTGTACTCGTATAGATTATTACATTATGTAGTCTATTTGACAGTGTAGTCGTATAGATTATTACATTATGTAGTCTATTTGATAGTGTAGTCGTATAGATTATTGCATTATGTAGTCAATTTGAGAGTGTAAACGTATAGATAATTACATTATGTAGTCAATTTAAGAGTGTAGTCTTATTTGATCGTTACATTTTATAGTCATTTTAAGAGTAGAGTCTTATAGCTCAATAAATTATGAAGTCTTATTTAGATTGTCGTCTTATAGATCATTACATTATGCAATCAATGTGTCTCAAAATTGAATTTGCCCCTGTCCCTGCTCCCTTCTAGTAACCGTCTGTACTAGTCAGTATAGTGTTCAAATACCCTCTTTAACAGTCAGTATAGTGTTCAAATACCCTCTTTACCAGTCAGTATAGTGTTAAAATAACATATGTACCAGTCAGTATAAAATTAAAATACCGTCTGTACCAGTCAGTGTAGTAATAAAATATCGTCTGTACTTTATGGATGCTATAATTCGTAAATTCATTTGTAATGTATTTCCTTGATTTATTTATAGATTTGAACCACGTCAGGTAGTCCAACGTGCATCAGACAAACGGGAATTTCTGAAATGATTTAACTAGCCGCCATTTTAAAAGATATCTTGTAACTGGCTGTTGTAAATGCGAGACTTCTTTTTGAAGGTGAGAACATTGATTATATGTGATATTCATTTAGCTATAATAACCGTAATGGATTATATTGGTCTCATTTCATCAGTCTTGACAACCATCCGTAAAATTCAGACCCGAAAATGACTTGCCCGAAAAACTCCGTAAAAACTACACGAAAGAAATCTTTAAAAGTGAGAATTTGAACCAAATCTATTAAACCTTTGAAAATACTGAAATATAAAATCATTGTGTCTATATTTTTATGACCATTTGTTTTACAAATATTTGAAACTTATCAATTTTTATGTTAACTTTATCTAAGAATACTCATAGATTAATAAGACACGAACAAATTGTGTCAATAGAACAATATGAGTTAGCTTTAATAATAATCATACATTATACACAATTAAACGTTTCGGCACATGTGAACCCTTCATGTGTTAATAGAAGTATTTTCATACGTTATCCTACAATGTGTTTTAGCCACTAATCTCTTATCACATTTGATATGTTGTACACATTTTCAAACATTTGGACATGATTTTAAATACATTTTTAAAATTTAAATCTCAGTAGTCATTGAGGTTTACTTTTAATAGATATCGATTTATTTAAAATTGTTGTTTTGGTTTGGGGCGAGCAGACGGGAAATCCCGTTGTTGTCATGTTGTCTTGTTTGCTGGACTATTGTATGATGATAAGTAGGAGATATTAAATACTATTGAGAACGTCCTACTACAGTAATCTAATGATATATCATCAGACTTATTTGACATGTCGTGTTTGCTTTACTATTGTATGATGATAAGTAGGAGATATTAAATACTTATGACAGCATCCTGCTACAGTAATCTAATGATATAACATAAGAGGAATGTCTTTTGTGTCATGTCGCAACACTCACAGGGTCAAATGGCAAAGAGACATAAAGACGTGTTGTAGATGTAGACAGATAATTACACAATTGTTGTAGCTTTATAGATTTGATTTTTTTTTAAATTAAAAATGTATCCTTCCAATATTTTGCTTGTCTGTATAAAAGATGATGAGATTTAGAATATGTATTATTTGCCACAAAATTAATTTGTCATCCTTAGTGGACCGGTTTTGTGAGGGTAGGCAGACCGACTTGGTCAATGAACCACCACACAATGGACCGGTTTTGTGAGGGTAGGCAGACCGACCTGGTCAATGAACCACCACTCAGTGGACCGGTTTTGTGAGGGTAGGCAGACCGACCTGGTCAAAAGAACCACCACTTAGTGGACCAGTTTTGTGAGGGCAGACAGACCAACCTGGTCAAAAGAACCCCCACTAAGTGAACCAGTTTTGTGAGGGCAGGCAGACCGACCGGGTCAATGAACCACCACTCAGTGGACCGGTTTTGTGAGGGTAGGAAGACCGACCTGGTCAAAAGAACCACCACTTAGTGGACCAGTTTTGTGAGGGCAGACAGACCAACCTGGTCAAAAGAACCACCACTTAGTGGACCAGTTTTGTGAGGGCAGGCAGACCGACCTGGTCAATGAACCACCACTCAGTGGACCGATTTTGTGAGGGTAGGCAGACCGACCTGGTCAATGAACCATCACTTAGTGGACCGGTTTTGTGAGGGTAGGCAGACCGACCTGGTCAATGAACCACCACGTAGTGGACCGGTTCTGTGAGGGTAGGCAGACCAACCTGGTCAATGAACCACCACTTAGTGGACCGGTATTGTGAAGAACCACCACTCAGTGGCCCGATTTTGTGAGGGTAGACAGACCGACCTGGTCAATGAACCATCACTTAGTGGACCGGTTTTGTGAGGGTAGGCAGACCGACCTGGTCAATGAACCACCACGTAGTGGACCGGTTTTGTGAGGGTAGGCAGACCAACCTGGTCAATGAACCACCACTTAGTGGACCGGTATTGTGAGGGTAGGCAGACCGACCTGGTCAATGAACCACCACTCAGTAGCATTGATCTTTAGAAAGATATTGCAATGCTACATAATTTTACATTCTAACTAAACAATGCAAGTTCCTGCTTGACAGCAGTGACGTGGTAGTTGGGACAACGAGTTGCTTTGTGATTGGGAAAACCCAAAATGCGTTGCATGATTCAGTTTTGGGAAATTCAACAGTTTCAGAACGGGGATTCCTTACATACACATTTCGGAATCTAAATGAGTGAAAAATACTTGGTAGGGCCTGTTTCCCATAATGACCACGTAAATGCAATAAAACTAAGATTTGTCATATGTGATATCTTATCGGCTCGGATACAGATATATTATGTAGAACATCAACGATTCTCAAAATTCCCTTTCCCCAAGGCCCCACTCCATCTTACACAGGACCTGCTAGAACATACATTCCATGCTTTACATATGAAAATACCGTCTGTACTAGACAATTACTATAATTGGGAAATCTATTTATTAATATATTGCATATTTATCTATTTATAGACAGATTTGAGCCACAATGTCTTTCTAATGGGTTTCAGATTTGAACATTGTGGGGTGTGTGTGTGAGGGGGGGGGGGGGTAAAACATGAATCTTGTCCCCTGAAGCCAAACACTTTATCTAATTTCTTTTATAAATGTCTTTTCTCCGTTCTGGTGTCAGAAATGTCTGGTCTTCTTTCTACTGTGTTGCCAGCGCCTATGCCGTGTCTATTTCACTTGTAACAGGAATTTAAAGCTCGCCTCAGTGTGTAAATTCTGGAGCTCAAAGGTCACAATCTCATGTTACAGAAACCATGACAGAGACGTTTTAGAAATGCAAGGGAAGGGAAAATATTCATGGATTCAAAATCTCTAGTTTCTAGCTTGATTCTCTGCACTTGATTCATGCTCTTGTCTTTGGGAAGTGGTGGGGGGAGCAACTAAATAATCATTTCTGACGGGAGTAACAAAGGCGTGCAATAAGAAAACTATATAATAATTTCTTACGGTAGTAACAAAGTCAGGCAATAAGAAAACTATATAATAATTTCTGACGGGAGTAACAAAGTCAGGCAATAAGAAAACTATATTATAATTTCTTACGGTAGTAACAAAGTCAGACAATAAGAAAACTATATAAAAATTTCTGTCGGGAGTAACAAAGGCGTGCAATAAGAAAACTATATAATAATTTCTGACGGGAGTAACAAAGTCAGGCAATAAAAAACTATATAATAATTGCTGACGGGAGTAACAAAGTCAGGCAATAAGAAAACTATATAATAATTTCTTATGGGAGTAACAAAGGCGTGCAATAAGAAAACTATATATTAATTTCTGACAGGAGTAACAAAGGCGTGCAATAAGAAAACTATATAATAATTTCTTACGGCAGTAACAAAGGCGTGCAATAAGAAAACTATATAATAATTTCTGACCGGAGTAACAAAGGCGTGCAATAAGAAAACTATATAATAATTTCTGACGGGAGTAACAAAGTCAGGCAATAAGAAAACTATATAATAATTGCTGACGGGAGTAACAAAGTCAGGCAATAAGAAAACTATACAATAATTTCTTATGGGAGTAACAAAGGCGTGCAATAAGAAAACTATATAATAATTTCTGACGGGAGTAACAAAGGCGTGCAATAAGAAAACTATATAATAATTTCTTACGGCAGTAACAAAGGCGTGCAATAAGAAAACTATATAATAATTTCTGACGGGAGTAACAAAGGCGTGCAATAAGAAAACTATATAATAATTTCTGACGGGAGTAACAAAGGCGTGCAATAAGAAAACTATATAATAATTTCTGACGGGAGTAACAAAGGCGTGCAATAAGAAAACTATATAATAATTTCTGACGAGAGTAACAAAGGCGTGCAATAAGAAAACTATATAATAATTTCTGACGGGAGTAACAAAGGCGTGCAATAAGAAAACTATATAATAATTTCTGACGGGAGTAACAATGGCGTGCAATAAGAAAACTATATAATAATTTCTGACGGGAGTAACAATGGCGTGCAATAAGAAAACTATATAATAATTTCTTACGGCAGTAACAAAGGCGTGCAATAAGAAAACTATATAATAATTTCTGACGGGAGTAACAAAGGCGTGCAATAAGAAAACTATATAATAATTTCTGACGGGAGTAACAAAGGCGTGCAATAAGAAAACTATATAATAATTTCTGACGGGAGTAACAAAGGCGTGCAATAAGAAAACTATATAATAATTTCTGACGGGAGTAACAAAGGCGTGCAATAAGAAAACTATATAATAATTTCTGACGAGAGTAACAAAGGCGTGCAATAAGAAAACTATATAATAATTTCTGACGGGAGTAACAAAGGCGTGCAATAAGAAAACTATATAATAATTTCTGACGGGAGTAACAATGGCGTGCAATAAGAAAACTATATAATAATTTCTGACGGGAGTAACAATGGCGTGCAGTAAAAAAACTATATAATAATTTCTGACGGGAGTAACAATGGCGTGCAATAAGAAAACTATATAATAATTTCTGACGGCAGTAAAAAAGTCAGGAAATAAGAAAACTAGATAATCATTTTTTTTTTTTGCAGTAACAAAGTCAGACAATGCCCGATAAAACACAATCAAGAAAACAGTTTTTATACAATTTTTTTTAAATACTAAAACAACATTATTAGCAGATAACTTAACCGGCATTCCCAGTGCTTACATTGGTTCAATCCCTACATTACAGCCTCGTCTTTAATGTTTCACACCAGATTATTACTTTAAAAAGGGAGGGTGTCACTCAAAAAACTTGCTTGCACCACCTGGGGAGCTGACGCAAGACTCCTGAGGGCGTTTTAGCCCGGCAATGTAAGAGGTGCCATAGACTACAGTCTCCCCGTCCAGGCCTTCACAAGCTGCACGGTCCGTGAACGTAAGAGGTGCCATGGACTACAGCCTCCCCGTCCAGGCCTTCACAAGCTGCACGGCACGTGAACGTAAGAGGTGCCATGGACTACAGCCTCCCCGTCCAGGCCTTCACAAGCTGCACAGCCCGTGAACGTAAGAGGTGCCATGGACTACAGCCTCCCGGTCCAGGTCTTCACAAGCCGCACGGCTCTAGAGGGACTGGACCGGATACAAAATCTGGCTCTCAGATTTGTATGCGAGGCGTCACGCACGTCACCCACGGCCACTGTGAAAATCATATCAGACATAGAACCACTCCACATAAGGCGGGACAAACCTATTTTCATGACAGTAGAATGATATCGTAACATAAAAAAGACGGACCCCTGTTTCCAGTGACAAGATCGATGGGTCAAGCGGACAAGGCTAAAAAGACCTCACCTTATGGATGCGGTCGATTCTTTTGAGAAAAAACACACTTTACCCGAAAACAAGGAAAAATTCGTTTGATGTCGGATCGATCACCACAGGATAGCGGCGAACCACCTGATGTACGTCTGACTCTGTTAAACATGGCGGTTAACAAATCAAGCCCCAAAATGAGCAAAAGGGGGCTGCACTAGAGACGATTAAGACTTACCAGGACGTCATAGTGTCTGTTTTTACAGACGGCTCCATCTCGCTAGCGAGAAGCGGGCAGTTTACGTCGAAACGAATACAGAACCCAAATGGGGTACCTCTAACTGAGGAGATTTCAGGCCCTAGCGGCACAAAAAGCTCTGCAACTGATGCAGAAGTTGAGGTTCTTTTAATGGGTCTGAAACAGGTGCGCCGACGACTGGCTGAACGCAAAACACTTCCATCCATCGTAGTGTTCACCGATTCACAAGGAGCTCTCGAAATTGTGAAGAGGTGCTCTTTGGACATGAAGATTGCGCAAGCATTTATAGAGCTCCTACGAGTAACTCTTAAATGGATCCCAGGACTCGCGGGGATCCCCCACAAGACAGAGCTGACTGTCTGGCGAGGCAAGGCTTTTCCAAGCCTCAAAATTACCGGCCGATGACCCAATTGGGGTCAAGGCTTGACTTAATGACCTCCGTCATGAGGAATGGCTTAAAGAATGGGAACAAAGTAAATATATGTAAATGTATGTGTGACATGGCTAAACACACCAGACTGTGTGTAATTGTAAGTGTGTCCTGACTTTAAAAAATCACCCTGTATTTAACTGTACATGAGTCATGACTTAAAAACGTCATCATTTATGTAACTGTACGTGTGTCCTGACTCTAGGTGTGTCCTGACTCTAGGTGTGTCCTGACTCTAGGTGTGTCCTGACTCTAGGTGTATCCGGACTAAAACATCACCCTGTATGTAGGTGTATGTGTTTCTTGACTAAAAATGTTAGTCTCTATATAGTTATTTGTGTGTCCTGACCAACCACATCGGCTTGTTCGCCAGTGTGTTCTGGTTTAAGTCGAGTGGCCCGGGCGGTTGTTTATTTTTCTGCTCCTTAAGAACATCTGCAACTTAACTGTAAGAGAAGAGAAGTGAAACATCAGCTGTACTGTAAGAGAAGAGAAGTGAAACATCAGCTGTAAGAGAAGAGAAGTGAAACATCATCTGTAAGAGAAGAGAAGTGAAACATCAGCTATATATATAGCGCTTATAATGACCCAGAAATGCAACTCCAAAAAATGCCTCATGTGACAGACCACTACTCCACTGCACCTCTTCTTGTTCCTTTATTTCTTTAAAAAAAACGAACTGAAGTCGTTGGTCTGAAGATATTTAAACGTCATTCACGTTATTGAAGTACATGTGTCTAAAGATATTAAAATGTCATTCACATTATTGAAGTACATGGGTCTAAAGATATTAAAACGTCATTCACATTATTGAAGTACATGAGTCTAAAGATAATAAACGGCATTCATGCTATTGAAGTACATGGGTCTAAAGATATTAATAAAGATATTAAAACGTCATTCACATTATTGAAGTACATGAGTCTAAAGATAATAAACGGCATTCATGCTATTGAAGTACATGGGTCTAAAGATATTAAAACGTCATTCACATTATTGAAGTACATGGGTCTAAAGATATTAAAACGTCATTCACATTATTGAAGTACATGAGTCTAAAGATAATAAACGGCATTCATGCTATTGAAGTACATGGGTCTAAAGATATTAAAACGTCATTCACATTATTGAAGTACATGAGTCTAAAGATAATAAACGGCATTCATGCTATTGAAGTACATGGGTCTAAAGATATTAAAACGTCATTCACATTATTGAAGTACATGGGTCTAAAGATATTAAAACGTCATTCACATTATTGAAGTACATGAGTCTAAAGATATTAAAACGTCATTCACATTATTGAAGTACATGGGTCTAAAGATATTAAAACGTCATTCACATTATTGAAGTACATGGGTCTAAAGATATTAAAACGTCATTCACATTATTGAAGTACATGGGTCTAAAGATATTAAAACGTCATTCACATTATTGAAGTACATGGGTCTAAAGATATTAAAACGTCATTCACATTATTGAAGTACATGAGTCTAAAGATAATAAACGGCATTCATGCTATTGAAGTACATGGGTCTAAAGATATTAAAACGTCATTCATGTCATTACTAATATCTGTATTCTCCGCACCACTGGAAATTTGTAGACGTCCACATGGGGTTTTGTCTCCTCATGGCGTGCAGACTAGTAAGGAGGTTTCCTCCCGAAGGTAAGCCAATGCATGACTCCTAACTGAACTGTAGGAACGCAACAAAATGATTACCTGTTGCCATTAATGGATGTGAGGTCTCGGTGGCGGTTTAAACCCTTGCCAATGATTTCAGTTACGTGCCCTGTCAAAGCCGCTCGTAGGCGACCGTGTCGTCCACGCATACGTCCACACCGGACAAATCCATGGGCCCCTAAGAGGAGGTAACGCAACACCTTTCTCGCGGAGAGGAAGCAAAGCCGTTCTAACACACGGAGATTGGACCGTGAACGCTTTAAATGCAGCGTTTCAGTCGACCGGAAGTCCCCCAGGCCAGAGGTGATGTTCCCGACGTGCTTCCGCATGCTCTGCCGGCGGGGAGACCCGGCGTTGGCCCGTGTGGAGGTGTACGTTGGGGTATTAAGAGCTCACACTCGACGACCCACCGACGCAATCTCCAATGTGACGTCATTAGTATTCTTCCCACAGAGCAACGCAGCTTCATATACTGGAACTTTCCGATTTGGTCTGCACGTCTCCATTTTTTTTAGACATTTAAAACACCAATATGTGAGATGTCGATGTTGGGAACGTACGCAACTCATGTCGTTCCATGGGAAAATACAAGTTACCCAGGTCGGGATTGATGCAGCGGTCATTATTAATAACAGAACTAAACAGACTTGGTCACTAGGGAAAACTTATTTTTTTTCTTGAAGAATCTCAACTTCAGTTCAGTAAAAGAAGTTAAAATATTGCGCTTGACCTATAAAATATGTACCCGTCTTCAGATTTCCTCATGTAAAATAAATTATTTACGTTGTAATTGATATGTGGGAGTATGTGATCAAGGGCGGTGTATGTGATCAAGGGCGATGTATGACATCAATGGCGGGGCATGTGATCA
>CAXITT010000558.1:148754-226515 GCA_964033795.1 Lymnaea stagnalis
ATGTATGTGATCAAGGGCGGTGTATGTGATCAAGGGCGGTGTATGTGATAAATGGCGGTGTATGTGGTCAATGGCGATGTATGTGATCAAGGGCGATGTATGAGATCAACGGCGGTGTATGTGATCAATAGCGATGTATGTGATTAATGGCGATGTATGTGATCAGGGGCGGTGTATGTGATAAATGGCGGTGTATGTGGTCAAGGGCGGTGTATGTGGTCAAGGGCGGTGTATGTGATCAAGGGCGGTGTATGTGATCAAGGGCGGTGTATGTGATAAATGGCAGTGTATGTGGTCAAGGGCGGTGTATGTATCAAGGGCGGTGTATGTTGTCCAGGGTGGTGTATGTGATCAAGTGCGGTATGTGTGATCAACGGTGGTGTATGTGATCAATGGCGGTGTATGTGATCAAGGGCGGTATATGTGATCAATGGTGATGTATGTGATCAAGGGCGGTGTATGTAATCATCACTGGAGTCTTTCTCACTCACATTATATCTCTCTAACTTTCTCTCTCCCTCTCGTGCTCTCTTTCACTCTCCTCTCACTCTTTCTTTCCGACTCTCTCTTTTACTTTCTTTCATTCTCTAATTTTCTCTCTCATCCTCTCTCTCTCTCTTACTTTGTCTCTATGTCAATCTTGTGAGTGACGTACGTTGTCTAGAGGTCGGTCCCCTGCGTACTAGCCACAGAACAATTTTCAAGGGTCTAGAACCCCTTTATTTCTAGCTCCTACAGAGCTGATGTGACTCTTGTTCCAAGTATCAAACAAACGATGCAGAGATTCAGGTTTTTCTTATTTAATTTGTTGACTAAATATACATAACAGTGGAAAACTCCATAAGAAATAATCTCTGGTGTTCAGAATAAAACGTGTCCATAAAAAAGACTCCACATACAAAATAGAGTTATACAAGTCTTCTTCCATCCATAGAAAAACTCACGGCCTTCTCAAGATAAAAATCATACACCTTATCTACAGAACTCGCCACTGTTCACTCCCAGAAACTCATCTCCCTTTTTTCACACACTCCTATCATCACGTGGTTCCTCACGACATACCACCACGGTCATACATGACCATTATACATGACCGTCATACATGACCGTCATACATGACCGTCATACATGACCGTCGCACATGACCGTCAAACATGACCGTCATACATGACCGTGTGGGGCACACGGGGAAACAAACAACCCGCTCACGATTGGTCAAATTAACATCATGAAAGCTGATACAGAAAACTCACGCGATCTGACCGTGACAAATCTCTCTGTAACAGGCTTTATAACTTTATATCCCTCTCTCAACTCTCTCTTTTACTCTCTCTCTCTCTCTCAATCTCATTGTTTCTCTCACTTCATTACTCTCTCTTAACCTCATGTCTCTCTCACTTCCTTACTCTCTCTTAACCTCATTTTCTCTCATTCTCTCTCTCTCCCGCTCCATCTATCTCTCTAAGTTATCTCTTACTGTCTAACTTTCTTTCTTTTCCTCTAAATTGGTTACTGAATCGTTGGAATTCAATAAGGGGAAGCTAATCCTGTTTGTTATAAAAGTCGAACGTTCTTGACTTTGAGTTTTACTCGAAATGGAATTTTAAAAAAATAAATAAATAAATAAAACGGTGGATGACCAGGACTGCCTGGTTCTGTTGATTTGTCTGTCGATGTCTTTCCTTGTCTGTATCGACTTTGGGTCGATGATGACATAACAGACTTTTGCTAAAATTATTGTATTGCATGATGAAATAATAAACTTTGGGTTTATAAAGTCATAATAGACTTGTGGTCCATAAAGACAAAGTAGATTTGTTGTCCATAAAGACAAAGTAGACGTGTGGTCAATAAAGACATACTAGACTTGTGGTCCATCAAGACATAATAGACATGTGCTCCATAAAGACATAAGAGACTTGTGGTCCATCAAGACATAATAGACATGTGCTCCATAAAGACATAATAGACTTGTGGTCCATCAAGACATAATAGACATGTGCTCCATAAAGACATAATAGACTTGTGGTCCATCAAGACATAATAGACATGTGCTCCATAAAGACATAATAGACTTGTGGTCCGTAAAGTCAAAGTTGACGTGTGGTCAATAAAGACATGATAGACGTGTGGTCCATAAAACATAATAGACTTGTCAATAAAGAAAAATTAGACTTGTGGTCCATAAAGTCAAAATAGACTTGTCCTCCTTAATGACATAATAGACTTGATGTCTATCAAAACATAATAGACATGTGGTCCTTCAAGACAAAATGAACTGGTTGTCCATAAACCCTCGTGGTCCATAAACACATAATAGACACGAGGGACATATAGACATAATAGACAAGTGGGCCATATAGACATAATAGACTTGTGGTCCGTAATGATATACAGACGATGATTGTACTTAAGACTTAATTTGATAACATAACGTCTCAATGTCGTCAGTGTCTATATATAAATTTATATTTCATTGGTTGAGTCATATGTATGTCTTAGGTCAGAGAAAATCATTGGCAAATATTATTGATTTTATTTCATGAAGTAACCGCCATATTGTCAACTAACGTATATACAGACAAGTCGTGTTTCTGAGGTGAGAACTTGATAGAAATATAATTTTGTGTTAGTTGTTATTTAAGATTAATTTTGTCATGAGACCGCCTGCAATCAACATGTTAATTGATACAAAGTATTTAATATATGATCTCCTAACAGGTGGAATAGACTTACACATAATTCGTTTAACAATAATAAATACATAGATTAATTGAATCTCAGCTAAAATTTCTCAAATGATTCTCTTATAGAAACTTACTAACATATATCTTCTGGTATTGTCTTGAGCTTAAGCTCTTAAAGCCCCAGCTAGTAAAGAGGCAACCTGCTCCATCTGTTGGGCCGTGCCATATAACATTGTCTAAAAGAAGGACTCTCGTTATGCCCTGGCCTCCCCTACAACATACAATGTGAGCACGAAGTCCACACTAGTGTCTACTGGGAAAACAAGCAATGCTAGCTGGTCAGATAGCATTGTCAAGCCTGTTCAAATATGAGTAAGTCTCCAGTGGTTCTGAAATAGAGGCAGTGCCCAGTTGTTTTGGAAAAGTGTCATTGCCAAGTGGTGATGTAAGAGAGGCACAGCCCAGTGATGTTGAATTGAGGCAGTGCACAGTGGCACAAGAAGAATATATTGCCTATTGGTAATGTAAGAGAGGAGCAGCCAAATGGTGTTGGATTGTGGCAGTGCCCAGTGGTGAAGCTAGACAGCAGGACCTAGTGGTTTTGTCGAGAGACAATTCTGAGTGATGCTGTTTGAGATGCATTGCCCAGTTGTGCTTCGATAGAGGCAGTGTCCAGAGGTCATGTTGCTGTAAGATGATGCCAAATGGTGTCAAGTGGTGCTGGAAGGGATGCAGTGGAAATTTTATAAGTACTAGAAGCACTTCATATTCCAAGCCTGAGTGACGTCAGGTGCCCTCTAACAGAGTGCATGCAAATGGTTATCTATGTCACGAATAAGTCACAAAGCAGCAGGGATGAAACGGTTGCATAGGAACAGTCCCCCTCAGTGGCGTAGCTAGGGTTGGTGTCATCCAGGGCGGTAAAGTCGTGGTGTCACTACCCTACCCCGACTTCCAAAATGTATTTCTTCTCGCTAAATTACGGCCACACAATGACAAGAACAAAAACAAGTAGTTTGAATAGCAGGAGGTAAATACACTTAAGATCTACAACAACATTAAGTTATATTTATTTTTACATTACATTTAATTTATTAAACATTTTCCTTACCCGGTCTTTAAAGTTGCAAACATGTCCATCATTTGATCATAATAAATATCCTTTAGCGTATTACTTTCAATTGATAATAGAGCCAGATCAGAAATATTTCACTGTCTATTTGTGGGTCATAAAAAGTTATTGACATGCCTTATTTTTGAAAAAACTCCGCTCACATGAGGCCACAGACACACATGTCGTAAGAAGCAATTGAAGACGTAGCGAGAGTATTGCAAGAGATCATAGGAAATCCCATTAAGCTATGAATTTCAAAACATTAAACACTAACTAGTACATGAAATTGTGAAATTCAAAATCAGCTGCCTTTAGGTCTCTTCTAAGCATTGATATTTTATTTAAATCTCTTCTCTACATGCTGATAGTAGACCATTGGGTTAAAAAAACAACAACATATATGCGACTTTCTTGATCGCTGGTGATCTGATCTGGGCTTCAGAATTAAAGCAATCAATACATTCATCGATTAATGTACTTAGAAGCGCCGAACAACATCGTATTTGGTATAAATTTTAAGCTTTATTTGTCATAATTTGGATATATATATATATTTATATATATATATAAATATACCTATACATATTTTTAAAAAAATATATCTATATAGCTTCCTGTAACATACGAAAGTTACCAAACCCTACAATTGGCGGTGAGTCATGATCAAACGATGTTACTCTGATTTAATTATAGGTTCACTTCCCATCTGACACATCAACCTTGATCATTTGATGAAGCACGCTTTCTGTTATGTTACAGACTGGGACGTATGTTCTCTGTTAGACTGTGCAGTGTGTTCTCTTTTAGACTGAGCAGTGTGTTCTCTGTTAGACTGTGCTTTGTGTTCTATGTCAGACTAAGCAGTGTGTTCTCTGTTAGATTGTGTATTGTGTTCTGTGTTACACTCAGCAGTGTGAACTCAATTACACTGAGATGTGTGTTCTCTGTTAGATTGAGCAGTGTTTTCTCTGTTAGACTGAGCAGTGTGTTCTCTGTTAGACTGAGCAGTGTTTGCTATGTTAGACTGAATTGTGGGTGCTCTCTGATAGACTGACCAATGTGTGCTCTGTTAGACTGGTCGTGTGTGCTCTGTTAGACTGAGCAGTGTGTTCTCTGTTATACTGAGCAGTGTTTTCTGTTACACTGAGCTGTATGTTCTCTGTTTGACCGAGCAATGTGTTCTCTGTTAAACTGAGCTATGTGTTCTCTGTTAGACTGACCAGAGTGTTCTCTGTTAGACTGACCAATGTGTTCTCTGTTAGACTGAGCAGTGTTTGCTGTGTTGGACTGAATTGTGTGTGCTCTCTGTTAGACTGACCAATGTGTGCTCTGTTAGACTGGCCCGTGTGTGCTCTGTTAGACTGAGCATTGTGTGCTCTGTTAGACTGATCTGTGTGTGCTCTGTTAGACTTACCTGTGTGTGCTCTGTTAGACTGACCAGTGTGCAGGCTGTTACACTGAGCTGTGTGTGCTATGGTACATGATGCCATCCCTGAGATGGTGTCACCCGATGTTGTTGGCACCCCCCGAGCTACGCCTGTGTTTCCCACCCATCCCAACATGTTGTATGATATAATTTGACTGGAGCTCTCGCCACCCACTTATGCCTCCATTAGTAGCAACTTGTAATCATGATCCTAAATGGTCTAACGTTATTTTCAACTCTTATACAGCTCTACTCATTCAAAAAAAGGTATCATACAAGACCTTTGTCTCGGCACGCTTGTCCCCAACATGACTGTATTTGCCCCGGGTAATCTTACAGGTTCAATTGCAGCGTCTCTTAATCTATTAATCAACAAAGAAAAATATAGGTCTAAAAATGAAATGCTTCCCTTGATGGAATCAACATTTTGGACCAATTCCTATTTTTCTTTTTAGTTTTGAGTTACGCTAATCGTGTTTGTGGTATGTGCTGTGGTGACAAGTTCCACAATCACTCGTATATGACGTGATGTTTATGTCTTAAAACCTTTTTGTTGCAATAAATTGTACCGATTTTATTTAGAACGCATTGGAAGCATTTAATGTCGTACCAAAAAGATTTATGAATTATACATTTTTTTAGCGGACTTTATTAATTAAAAATAAATTATTGTCACCATGTTAGCAAGTCATGTTGTTTTGATTGTGTCACTTAAACTTTAGACAATACAAGAACAAGGTCGTATTTGTAGCATTAAGAATCAACTTTTAACCCTTAGACAACACAAGAACATGGTCGTATTTGTAGCATTAAGAATCAGCTTTTAACCCTTAGACAACATAAGAGCATGGTCGTATTTGTAGCATTAAGAATCAACTTTTAACCCTTAGACAACACAAGAACATGGTCGTTTTTGTAGCATTAAGAATCAATTTTTAACATCTAGTAGCACTTGTATCTGTTGTATTCATGACGTTACATTGACTTGTGTTCATGTGTTCATCTTTAACAGAATCGAATACAGTCATGAACTAAAACAATGGGGGTGAGTATGCTAAAAAAAATTTTACATTTTCAATAGATGTAGATAATTTAGTTTAGTAAAATTTACTTTTGATTAGATATATATATAAAAGTTGGTTACATTCACACCAGATGTAACTATTCTTGCGTTAGTAACATTTAAAATAATGTTGATGTTCCAGATGTATTGTTAGTTGTTTTTTACACTAGATTTAGTTTCTGGTGTTAATGTTATTTTCTACAGATGTAAGTTCTATTGTCTAATCAGTCAACAAATAATACAATACATTGTCTAAATTAAACACCATATAATGTTTAAAGTTGACAGAAAGTACAACACCATGTATGAAGTTGGCGGCAGTAAGAACAACACTATGTTATGTGACAAGTTTGCAGTAAGAAGAAAACCATATAATGTATGAAGTTACAAGTAATGACACAAACATATAATGTATGAAGTTGGCATTAAGAAGAAAACCTTATAATGTATGCAGTTGATAGCAAGAAAGACACCATATAAAGTATGAAGTTGACAATTTCTTTGCCAACACTCAACATCTTTTATTTGTTATATGTAAACAAAATACTTCTGTCACTACCAGGATTTGCCAAAACAAATTTTCATTTAAATCAAATATTTTTATTTATTTTCTGATATACTTTTAAAATAAATACGATTAAAATAAGGTAAGTTTTAAAAAAATGGGAAATTTTCTATAAATAGATTTATATTTTCATTATTTCTATATATGTTAAATATAAAAAATCTTATAAATTACAATTTGTATTAATAAAAAATTTAATAAAAAATATGACTTAAAATTTTTATTAATAAAACATGAAATATAAATTTAATTAATAAAACTTTTAATAAAAATCTAAAGGTAAATTATGATTCATCAATTATTCTCCTCCTTTGTCTTAAGAACAAATGTATTTGAAGAAATAAAAGTTGAAATGCATAAATCCTTAGTGAATACTTATTTATTTTGCACTTGTTTTCAACAGCAGCCATAAAAGGATTGTGTCTAAATTGTTTTTAAAAATATTCCCAAAAAATTTTAGACCATTTTTAATTTAAATATTTTTATATAATATTAGTTTAGGCCTACATGATCTTTAATAACAGAGAAATGGTTGGTATTTGATTAGTGGCGCTTGGTCTAATTATCAGTAATCTCATAAAACATCTATCTAATGCTGCCAATGATAATGAAATGGAGGAGTTTTTAGTCTTCAAATATTTCTGATCAATCACCAACTGAAGAATTAGTCAAATAGTGAAAAAGATAATATGACAATTTGATATTATGTAGTGATCAATTAAGTTCAAAATGCCAATAATAGTGCTAGCAATAAACATTTCAATGATGTTATTAAATGTGAAAAAAAAATTGTATATGTTTAGAATTAAATTCATATTGCTGATGAATTTAGTTTATTACATATATAACATAGGGTTAGATTCTAAGTGTGTGTCTATTTATGGGGAATTCTTTCCACAGTGTGGTGGATCTCATTTATAATCAAATTCACAGTGTGGTAGATTTCATTTATAGTTAGTTTCACAGATCTCTTTAATGCATCTAGTTAAATTCACAGTGTATACATTATTTCCATAGTGGGGTAGATCTCCTTTATAATTAAATTCACAGAGTTTGTGTCTATGTAAATTATTTCCAAATTATTGTTAAATTACTATATTTTCTGGGTGTTAATATGCATTTTGTAAGTAGCCTATATTGTGAATATTGAGGTAGTTAACATATTTAGTTCAAATAAATAAAAAAATTCACAGTGTGTACATTATTTCCATAGTGGGGTGGATCTCCTTTACAATTTAATTCACAGAGTTTGTGGCTATGTAAATTATTTCCATATTATTGTTAAATTACTATATTTTCTGGGTGTTATTATGCATTTTGTTTGTAGCCTATATTGTGAATATTGAGGTAGTTAACATATTTAGTTCAAATAAATAAAAAAAATTCATTGAGTGTGATTTGTTTTTATGAGAATTATTGTCCATAGTATGGTAAATCACAAAAGTTGTTAAATAAATAAATTCCTTAAGAATATTTTAAGTTTATGAATATTATTGACCACATTGTTGTAGATGACATTTAATTATTGGTGCAAATGATGATGTAATTATTTCATATGTTTAAATGATCTTAAAGATAAAAGAACATATTAAAGTACATTGCATGTCAAAAAAAGTAAATAATAACCTAAAAGAAATAACAATATAGTTAACAATAAATAACAATATGCATTAAAAAAATTAAGTATAATAAAAAATAACATATAAGTAACAATTATAGCCTAAGCCTATATATATATAATTTCACCCATTTTATAAAATTTTATTACACGGCTAATTTTATACTTTTAGGAAATTTATGATTAATAGGCCTACACTCAAATAAATACATTATAGTGTAGAAGTTGCTGGTATATGTTGTAAGTTGTATAATGAGTTATCTGTCAAAGAAAGGAGTGGTGAACAGAATTAAATTAGATATTAATACATTGACCATATAAACCATCAGCTAGATATTAAATAAATGTCTAATACTATTGACCAAATAAACCAAACAGCTAGATGTCTTATTAATATCTAATACTAATACAATTACAATATAAACCAAAAACTAGATGTATCATAAATGTTTAATTATACTACCTCTTACTATATGAACAAAAAGCTTGATTTAATATAGATGTCTAATATTAATTCATTGGCCTTATAAACCATAACTTAGATAAACAATGAAAGGAAATAAAACATGAAAGAAAAAATATTGATCAACTATTTTTGAGTAGTCCTAAATAAGACTAAACAAATTGCAAATATTAGAACATGAACAATGAGTTGAATTAGCGATCTAAAAAATAACATTAGTAGGCCTACATTATACTAAATATATTGGCAATTTTATTACTGAAATAATTTAGTGATCTAAAATTAATTAATGGTTATAAAGTAGCTTGAATATATGCCAAAAATTAGTATCCGAATAAAGCCTTGTGATGAGAATAATAGATAGGCCTACGAAATATATTTTTTTAAACTGGTAAAACGAAAAAAAGAAATAGCACCTACATCTACAGACTATAGTAAGATAGTAATATGTGATTACACTCTAGCCTGCTCATAGTCTATATATAGTCGTGTTTGATCGTCCGATGATATTGATAGTGATAGAGTGGATTAATAAGACACGAACAAAATTTTGTCAATATAACAATATTTGTTCGTGTCTTATTAATCTATTTTAAAGCTTTAATGCAGTCCAACACGTTTATAATTAGTGATAGAGTGGTAGGCCACAACACTTAGTACGCACAGTTAATAAGTTAATATAAAGTAATGTTTGGACAACCGATCATTACGCTAAGAACATTTTATTGTAAATCAAATTAATTAATAATTGCGATCAGAAGTAAACCATTTTACGGCTTGGAAGTGATTGTTTCACAAGAACGAGACAGTCAGCCGGAAATAACTTTAATATATACTATATTTTACCAGCTGAATCCCTATATCGACTCGTTTGAAGGGTGATACGGTTAAGGCCAAGACCAAGGCGGATTTGACCTACTACTTAGTACTACTGGAGTTAAATTTTAAATAAAAATACAATTTATAAATAGTAATTAGGGCTACGTGCTAATATTATGAATGTACTTATGCAAAGAAATAACATTTTAAAAACATTTAACTTTTTTTTATTTATTAATATAAGTATTTAAAATTCGCACTAGACTTAAAAGTATTTCACATAGTCAGATAGGCTATATACCTTTTTAAACCAAAACTATTAATATAGTGTGCAGAGAGAAGAAAGAGTCTACAGAGTACACTTCTGGTATCCATAGTAACGAACTAGTAAAAATTCGTAACAATTTTAAAGACTATCAAATATTTCTATATAATGCAATCAAATAACGCATCTCAAAAAATTATCAAAGTAATGATAACAATTTTTTATTATGATTGAAATTTAAAAGAAATTTAAGCCTTTGAATTTAAATTAACATACATTATTTTAATTTTGTTTGTTTTCTTTTCTCTTGAATAAATTATGACTTTTTATTAACTGTCTGGTCCAAAAAAACGATTAAATTTACGATTACTAAATATTTTAATCTCACAATTTATTTTTCTTCTTTTTAAAATTAATAATATAACTGTTTTTATTAAACTAGTCTTGTTAAACAATTTGATAGTTTATTATTATAAATATCAAATTTTTAAACATAGTTTCAGTGATATTTAAATTTTAATTTACAAATGAAAAAAAGTAGTCGTACATTTGTAATGATCGAAATGGCCCATTAATCAGAGAAGATAAGAGTTGCAGACGACTGACCACTTCGACGCCCATTCCATCAATCTGAGAGATATTCACATGCATGCTGCAAGCAAATGTTTTAACGTATCAAATATTAATGTTATTTCACATTAATAAACTTATCAAATAACTTGCTTTTATTAAGAATGAAGAAATTTAGTCAATAATGTTTGAAATTGTAGTCCACATTAGTTTTTAAAAAAACATAATTCGATTGAGCCTTTTAATAAAACTAATCTTTCATGGCAAGTGTTGAAATATAGTACCAATGGCACGGAAAATACAATTCCTTCATAAGAAAGCTTATTACTAAGTTATTTCTTTGAACAAATAGATTTGTATTTGTATCTAATTATTTATCAATTTTTTTATTTCCAGAAAGCTCAAAGTAAATCAGGAATCCTAACAGAAAAACTAAAAGTTAAACTAAAAAATGGTAAAATATGAAACCAAATTTTTGCTTAGATAACTTAAACAAATTCTGAATTGAAGAGAGAAAGATGGTGACAAGATCATTGTGAAGGTGTGGCAAGAGTTGGACAAACATGTTTGGTGGGAATGATAGAGTTAGAGTAATGGAGAATTTGAAGTAAGGTTTAGAAAAATGTGCATAGACGTAGACTAAAAGAGAGAGAATGTAATCTAGTTAATGTATGAGAAAATGTGAGAAACAGAAACACAATAATGTGAGTAATTATGATAAATGTAACATTGGAGAGTCCTAGAGAAAAAAAAAAGTTACCAATTGAGATAGAAAGAGTAGAAATAAAAAATGCTGTTTTTCATCTGAATGAGTATATACATTACATGTTTATTAAATATTTTTACCAGAGCATTTCAAAGATGACCGTCAAGAAGATGGCACAGATGTCAGTCAAGAAGAAGATGGCACAGATGATAGATGCAACAAGACAGAGGGAGCAAGTCTTTTCTATGGTAATTATTTGTTGATATAATTTAAATTGCAGGACAAACATTCAACATTCCAATTGAAACCATTATTATTGATTCATACAATACAACATTCTATGGCTCAGTTACTGTCATGTTACTGTACATCTTAAGATTTTAGACTTTACACGTAAGATTTCTTAAATCAAGTATTGTCTCATAATTCATCTGACAAATAAGAGATACAGGTTAGAAGTTGGATTAAAGAGAGAGAACGTATTGTATTATTGTCTCATAATTCATCTGAAAAAATAAGTCTTTTAAACTATTGAAATCAAAGTATAAACTTGATGAAATTTAGTTCTCTAGAGATAATAGAAAAGAGATACAGGTAAAAGACATGTGTTAAAATGTGTTTACTTTGATGACCTTGACAGGTACACATGAAATCCAGGAGCTGTCAGAAGGTGGAGAAGCAGATCTACAGACACATTATTTAAACTGCACGAAGAAACAAGGTCACTCAAAGTTTGTACCTGTCAACGATTTTAACATCAATCACCTGCCTAAAGGTCACCATGACAACGACCTAGTTGAGTACATCAAAGCTACAGCTGACCTGACTGTCAGGGTATGTGTTACAATGACCAGTACAGAAAGACCAGAGTTTTCGCTAGACACCAATCAACCGTATCCATTTTATGACAAGAGAGGAGTTGACGTCATGATGCTAGGGACTGGGATGGTGACGTATGTAAACAAGTTGACAGAGGAAGTCATCAAGGAATACAACAGGGGAACTTGTCGATGTCACAAGTGTCAACACTCGGACACACCCAGCAAAGTGTGGGGGGAGGTAAGGGTGTACACGGCCACACACGTGGTGTTTGATGACCTTGAGGCGAGACACACAACGTGTAGATTGTTCTTTGATGGACAAGATAGTCCACTGGTCACTCTTGATGGCTGGACGGTGTGGGAGGCAGACATTGAGGAAGACTGGTGTGGGTTGGAATGTGTGACATGTGACGTAGATTTACTGGATAAACTGGACAAGATGGAGAGACACTGGTGGGATCTATGGTGGAAAGTACACAACAAATACGAGAGTTCTAGAGATGAGGTCAAGTTGACATTCATAGTATCACATCCACATGGATGTCCTAAACAGATCTCTGTAGGACACTGGATCAACAAGTGCAAGGTGAGTGATGATAGGACCAAGTACACGTACACAACATGTACATGTCCAGGCAGTAGTGGGGCTCATGTCTACCCACTGGGGTATGATGGCTGGTTGTATTATGACCGCCATGTCCACAGTGGGGTCAACTCTGAGGGAATTAATTTTAGTACCGCTGGTCGGGACTGGCCCTAATATCGCTAATGTCAACAATGTCATAATATTGTAACTACTTTACACAAAGTTGTATCAACTGCTTAGGGTTGTAATAGACAACAACCTCTATCACACCCCATGTACACCCCCAACACCACGCCCCATGAACACCCCCACCTCCAGTATCGGCACCCCCACCTCTAACAATCCCATCTCATGTACTTATAAAATATTAATATTTTGTTTATTTTAAAGACTTTTCTTCTGTTGACTTTTTGACATTTTAACATTTGAACTTATCTTTCACCCTTTGATCCAATAAACGTATAAAATTGGTTTTATTTAAAACTGTTTCTTATATTGTTTACCATTTGAAAATAGTTTTGTCAACTTTTATTAGATCAAATAAACATGTAGAAATAAAATTGAATTGATTTGGTTTATTTATTGTATGTTTCTTGTTTATGTTGAATGTAAGTAACATTGACATACACGGGCATGGTGGGTGATGTGGTGACATGTGGGTAAACTAGTGTGGTGGCGGATGTGGTGACATGTGGGTAAACCTGTGTGGTGGCAATGTGGTGACATGTGGGTAAACCTGTGTGGAGGGTGATGTGATGACATGTAGGTAAACCTGTGTCGTGGATAATGTGGAGATATGTGGGTAAATATGGGTTGTGGTTACCTGTGTTTTGGAATATGTGGTAACATGTGGATAAATATGTGTGGTTGGTAATGTGGTAACATGTGGGTAAGTGGTGTGTGATGAAAATCTTTGTTGGTAAACTTTTATCGTGCCTTTCCCGTTATAGGCAGTTGTTTGATGTTTGTGGTCACCTTAGGGGGAGTAACAAAGGAACTGCGCTTCCTTCGGTGTTTCCCCTGCCCAAGCAACCAGATATTTTCTGTAATTTCTTTACAAGCAAAGTAGCTGACATTCGAGCTGAGCTTGATCGTCTTGATGCCCCTCCCCTTGAATTGCCTCCTTTCCCTTGTCTTACTTCCCATTTTAATATTTTTAAACCTGTTTCAGAACTTGAGGTAAAAAATATAATCCTAAAATCTAAACATACGTCATGTTATTTGGATCCCATCCCAACCCCCCTGTTGGTTGAGTCATTAGATATCTTGCTCCCAACAATAACCCGCATAATAAATGAAAGCTTATATTCTGGCACTGTTCCGCCTCTTTGCAAATCAGCTGTCATCAAACCATTGCTTAAGAAGCCCGGTCTGGATGAAAATAATTTAAAAAACTATAGACCTGTATCTAACTTATCATTTTTATCTAAAGTTATTGAAAAACTAGTCCTAAAACAACTTTTTGCTTACTTAAATGATCACTCTCTTCTCAGTTCTAATCAGTCGGCCTATAGACATTTCCATAGCACGGAGACAGCTCTCTTGAGAGTCAGTAATGACCTCTTGCGCGCAATGGACAGCGGTAATGTCTCCATTTTGATCCTCTTAGACCTCAGTGCGGCCTTTGACACTGTTGACCATGAAATCCTTTTCAAAACCCTTGAAAACTACTTTGGAATTTCTGGTTCGGTTTTGGCTTGGTTTAGGTCCTACCTCTCTGATAGAACGCAAATGGTCTCTGTCGATGGCTGTCTCTCCGGCAGTGCTGATTTGGTGTACGGAGTGCCACAGGGGTCCGTTTTGGGTCCGGTTCTATTCATAATGTATACCAGACCACTACTCCTCTTGCTCGGGAGGCATGCTGTTGAGAACCAGTCATTTGCAGATGATACACAGCTATACATGCATACCCATCCATCTCTTGTCGATTCCGCTGTCCAGACTTTGCGGGGGTGCATTGATGATGTCAAGTCTTGGATGACACTCAGCAAGTTGAAGCTTAATGATGACAAAACAGAAGCACTCCTCATTTACAATCACAAATCATCCTCTACCTCAACTCTTCCCACCTCATTTCAAGTAGGTAACTCCGACATACAGTTTACACCCTCTGCTAGGAATCTTGGTTATATTCTTTCTAACAACATGTCTCTCGATAAACATATCTCTCACATTTGTCGTTCGGCATACACCGCCATCCGTCAGATCAGCTCCATCCGCCACTACCTGACAGTTAGCGCAACAAAAACTCTAGTCTGTGCTCTTGTTCTCTCTCGTCTTGACTATTGCAACTCACTTCTGTCAGGTTCACCGAAACATTTTATAGAAAAACTGCAGAAAGTTCAAAACTCTGCTGCTAGGCTTGTTCTTAAGGCAAAAAAACGCGATCACGTCACTCCACTACTCCACTCACTACATTGGCTCCCTATACAGGCACGCATTGACTACAAGCTGTCTCTTCTCTGTCACAACTTTTTCTCGGATTCCTGCCCTTCCTATCTAACTGAACTTCTTTCTGTCTATTCACCCCTTCGACAACTTCGCTCCTCCGCAGACTCGCGTATTCTGTCCGTTCCCAAGACACGCACTAAATTATATGGTGAACGATCTTTCTCTTTCTGCGCCCCCAAACAATGGAATTCTTTGCCACTACACATCCGCAATATAACAACCACACAGGCCTTCAAAACTGCACTCAAAACACATCTATTTAAACTATACTACTCTGACTGATTCTCCTCCTATAAACCGATAAACGTACATGGGTTTCCTTGTAAAAATGTCTGGTGTGGGTGGATGAATATACCTATGGTGTTGTTTTGCTTATATGTTGTTTTTATTTCATTTATGTATTTTATTTTAATATTATGATTATGCCTCTTTGCTATATATGTACAGCGTGGTGAGCCCAGCCCTAGGCCGGGGTACCGCGCTATATAAGACCACTTATTATTATTATTATTATTATTATTACAAATGGTCCTACATTATCAACATTGAAGTACACAGCAAATAGAATCACACAAATGGTCCTACATTACCAACACCAAGGAACACAGCAAATAGAATCACACAAATGGTCCTACATTACCAACACTGAGGAACAAATCAAATAGAATCACACAAATGGTCCTACATTACCAACACTGAGGAACACAGCAAATAGAATCACACAAATTGTCCTACATTACCAACACTGAGGAACAAATCAAATAGAATCACACAAATGGTCCTACATTACCAACACTGAGGAACACAGCAAATAGAATCACGCAAATGGTCCTACATTACCAACACTGAGGAACACAGCAAATAGAATCACACAAATGGTCCTACATTACCAACACTGAGGCACCTATCATCATCATTATTATCATCATGTCCCTTTGTCCTAGGAAAATTATGGCGCCACAGATGGCATGAAAACTCCCCCCCCCCCTCAATTCCTCTCTGTTTTATGCACTTCGCTCAGCACCATCTAGTTTTAGTCCCGTCCACTCTTTGATGTTATCGTCCACTATTATTCTCTGTCTTCCTCTTCTTTTCCCTCCTCTCGTTCTGACCTGCATGATTTTTATCGCGAGCCCTTGAGGCACCTATCATATACGTTCAACCCTATGTAGCCATATACATAACGTTCAACCCTATGTAGCCACATTCACTACGTTTAACCCTATGTAGCCACATTTACCAAATTCAATCAGGTAGCTACATTCACCAGATTCAACCCTAGGTAGTCACGTTCACCATATGTTTTCCGTCACGTGGCTACATCACCTGCCATAAAGATTCACTAGGATATAACGATATATTGCACAGTAGGAAATACACCCAATATGTTTATTCACTTGCAATACTCTACGCATATATCATCATACAGTTTTAACCAAATATTGCCACATATGCTACGCAGACTGCCCCCATAATAGTTTACCAACAAATATTTACATCAAACACAGGCTTATCCATATGTTACAACATCCACTACCACATAGATTTACCCATATGTTAATACGTCACCAACAACATAGGTTCACCCACATCATTAACCACATAGGTTCACGAACATCATTAACCACATAGGCTCACCCACATCATTAACCACATAGGTTCACACACATTATTAACCAAATCGGTTCACCCACATCATTAACCACACAGGTTCACCCACATCATTAACCACATAGGTTCACCCACATCATTAACCACACAGGTTTACCCCAATGTCAACACAACTTCCCTTACAAAGCTTTGTCCACATGTAACCACATTACCCACCACACAATTTTACACATTTTTCATCACATCCCCTACCACACAGGTTTATCCCAATTTACCAAAACCCACACCACAAAGGTTTACCCAAACATACCCAACCACACTGGTTTACCCTAATTTACCACAGTCCACACCACACAGGTTTACCTACACATCCCCAACAACACACGTTTACCCTATTTACCACAGCTCATACCACACAAGTTTACACACATATCCCACACCACGCAGGTTTACTCACATGTTATAACATCCCCAACCGCACATGTTTACCCACATGTTACCTAATTCCCCACCACACAAGTTTAACCACATTTTACCACATCCCCCACAGGTTTACTAACATGTCACCACATCCCCAACCATATTGGTTTACCCACATGTTACCACATTCTAAACCACACAGGTTTACCCACATGTTACCACATTCCCAACCACACAGGTTTACCAACATGTCACCACATCCCCAACCATACAGGTTTACCCACATGTTACCACATTCCCAACCACACAGGTTTACCCACATGTTACCTAATTCCCCACCACACATGATTAACCACATTTTACCACATCCCCCACAGGTTTACCAACATGTCGCCACATCCCCAACCAAACAGGTTTAACCACATGTTACCACATTCCCAACCATACAGGTTTACCCACATGTCACTGCATCCCCCACAACAAATGTTTACCCACATGTTACAACATCACCCATATTTACCCACATCATCCACTACACAGTTTTACCTTTATGCCACCACATCACCCACCACACAGGTTTACCCACATGTCACCACATCACCCACCATATCAGTGTATGCCAATGTTACTTATATTCAACATAAACAACAAACATACAATAAATAAACCAAATCAAATCAATTTTATTTCTACATGTTTATTTGATCTAATAAAAGTTGACAAAACTATTTTAAAATAGTATACAATAGAAGAAACAGTTTTAAATACAACCTATTTGATACGTTTATTGGATCAAAGGTTCAAAGATAAGTTCAAATCAAAGAATGTCAAAATGTCAACAAAAGAAAAGTCTTGAAAATAAACAAAATATTAATATGTTATAAGTACATGAGATGGGATTGTTAGAGTTGAAGGGGGCCGATACTGGAGGTAGGGGTGTTAATGAGGCGTGGTGTTGGGGATGTACATGGGGTGTGGCAGAGGTTGTTGTCTATTACAACACTAAACAGTTGATACAACTTTGTGCCAAGTAGTTACAATATTATGACATTGTTGACATTAGCGATAATAGAACCTGTCCCGACCAGCGCCACTAAAATTAATTCCCTCAGAGTTGACTCCACTGTGGACATGGTGGGCATACAACAAGCCATCATACCCCAGTGAGTGGACATGAGCCCCACTACTGCCTGGTCATGTACATGTTGTGTACGTGTACTTGGTACTATTCGAGATCAACTTGTACCTGTTTATCCAGTGACCTACAGAGATCTGTTTAGGACATCCATGTGGATGTGATACTATGTATGTCAACTTGACCTTATCTCTAGAACTCTTGTATTTGTTGGTCACTTTCCTCTATAGATCTTTCCAGTGCCTCCAAATCTTGCCCAGTTTATCCAGTAAATCTATGTCACATGTCACACATTTCAACTCACACCTGTCTTCCTCAATTTTCGCCCCCAACACCGTCCAGCCATCAAAAGTGACCAGTGGACTATCTTGTCCATCAAAGAACAATCTACACGTGGTGTGTCTCGCCTCAAGGTCATCAAAAACCACGTGTGTGGCCGTGTGCATCCTTAACTCCCCCCAAACTTTGCTGGATGTGTCCGAGTGTTGACACTTGTGACATGGACAAGTTCCCATGTTGTATTCCTTGATTTGTTCCTTTGTCAACTTGTTTACATACCTCACCATCCCAGTCCCTAGTCTCATGACGTCACTTCCACTCTTGTCATAAATGGATATCGTTGATTGGTGTTTGGCCAAAACTCTGGTCTTTCTTTACTGGACATTTTAACAGCTACCCTAACAGTCAGATCAGCCACAGCTTTGATGTACTCAACTAGGTCGTTGTCATGGCAACCTTCAGGCAGGTGATTGATGTTAAAATCGTTGGCAGGTACAAACTCTGTGTGACCTGGATTCTTCGTACAGCCTACAAGATGTTTGTGTAGCTCTGCTTCTCCATCTTCTGCCCCCCGGGTTTCATGTGTACCTGGCAAGGTCATAAAAAATGTGCATTTTAATACATGTATTACACCTGTCTCTCTTCTATTATCTCTATTGAACTAGATTTTATTAATTCTATACATTCATTGCAATAGTTACACCTGTCTCTCTTCTATTATCTCTTTTGAATTAGATTTCATTAAGTCTTTACATTCATTTCAATAATTATACCTGTCTCTCTTCTATTGTCTCTTTTGAACTAGGTTTATTTAGTTTATACATTTATTTCAATAGTTTAAAAGTCTATTTTCTGAAATAAATTATGAGACAATAGTTTATGTAAGAAATATAATGTGTATAAACTAAAATCGTAAGATTTACATTAACATGACAGTAACTGAGAAATAGAATGTTGTATTGTGTGTATCAATTATAATGCTTTAAATTAAAATGTTGCACGTTTTTTCTGCAATAAAAATCATATCAACAAATAATTACCATAAAAAAGACTTGCTCCATGCGTCTTGTTGCATCTGTCATCTGTGCCATCTTCTTCTTGGCTGACATATGTGCCATCCTCTTGACAGTCATCTCTACAATGATCTAATAAGAATATTTAATTTTCTATCTACTCTTTTTCTCTCAATTGGTAACTCTAAGACTCTCCAATGTTACATTTATCACTCACATTACTTACTTAATTACTCACATTATTGTTTTTCTGTGTCTCACACTTCAGATACATAACTAGATTACTTTTTCTCTCATTTTGTCCACGTCTAAGCACATTTTTCTAAACCTGTTTAATTTTCTTCAAATTCTCCATTACTCCATCATTCCCACCAAACAGATTTACCCACATTTTGCTACATCTTAACACTGATCTTGCTGTCTTAAATGTAGGATTTGTTCAATTTCCGTAAGAAAAAAATTGGATTAACATTTTACCATTTTCTGATTAATAATTCCGTCTATCTGTTAGGATCTCTGATTTACTTTGAGCTTTCTGAAAATATAAAGATTGATAAATAATTAGAAAAAAATTACAATTTTTTAATTCAAAGAAATATCTTATTAATATGCTTTCTTATGAAGAACTTGTATTTTCCACTTGATTGATTTTATGTTTTAACCCTTGGCTATGCAATGTGTCCTTGTCATGAAAATACTAGTTTTAGAAAAGGGTCAATAGAATTATTTTTTTAAAGCTTATTTGCTCTGCATTTTCAATCAATGTTTACTAAATGTCTTTATTCATATCAAAGTTAGTTACATGATTAGCTTGTTAAATTAAAATAAAACTAATGTTTGACACGTTCAAACATGTTTAATGTAACATGCATGTGAATAATTCACGAAATGATGAAATGGACTTTGCATGGTTCGTCTGCAACTCTTATCTTCTTTGTTTAATGGGCCAAGTAGATCGTTACAATATTTAGTACGAGTAATTTTTTCTTTTTACTTGTAAATTAAATTTTAAATATCAATGAAATCATGTTTAAAGTTGATATTTATCTATTTTAAAAAAAAAAAAAAAAAAAAAAAAAATACAACAAAAATAATAAAATAAAAAAAAAAAAAAAAAAAAAAAAAAAAAAAAAAAAATTTTAAAAAAAAAAAAAAAAAAAAAGCAAGTTGTTGTGCAAGACTAGTTTCATAAAAACCGTTTCATCATTAATTTTAAAACAAGGAAAAATAAATAGTTAGATCAAATTCATTTAGTAATCGTAAATTTAATAGTTCAATGAACCACACAATCTCTAAAAATCCATAATTAAATCTAGAAAAAAGAAAACAACTAAAATAAAATTAATTTTTGAATTATATATTTAAAGATTTAAATTCCTTTATAGTTTTCATCATAATTCTTAAAAACATTCTTATCATTACTTTATTAAATTTTTAAGATGAGTTATTTGAATGCATTTTATAGAAATATTAGACAATCTTTTCAATTTGTTACGAATTTTTACTAGTTTGTTATTATGGATCCCAGAAGTGTATTTTTTAGATTCTCCCTGGCTTAAAAAGGCCTATAGCCTATCTGACTATGTAAAAAAATAATAATTTTAGTACGAATTTTAAATACTTTTGTATTGTGTCTAATGCCTGTTGGCATTCGCCCGTCCAAATGATATTATTCGGTTTACCCTTTTGTGTCAGGTCCATCAAAGGTGCCGTAAGTGTAGAAAAGTTAGGTATGAACTTATTGTGATAAGAAATGAGACCCACCAAACTTCTAACTTGTTTCTTGGTCTTTGGGTACTCTGTTGTCAACACTTTAATTAAATTTTTGTCGTCCGGTTTGAGTAATCCAGCTCCCACCGTGTGTCCAAAAAATTAATAGACTTTTTCCCCAGCTCCAACTTACTAGGTTTAACGGTAAATCCTGATTCCTTCAGGATCGTGAAGACTTGCCTTAGGACCTTAATATGGGTTTCCGAGTCCTCTGTATGTATGCAAATGTCAAAAAAATATGTCACTACGTCATCTAACTGCCCGAAGAGTTTCTTATTATCCTGTTAAATGTTGCTGGGGCGGTAGCTAATCCGAACGGCATATATTTAAATTGATAAAGTCCCTCCGGCCCCTGAAAAGCAGTTTATTCTTTACTAGCGTCATGTATTGGTATCTGCCAGTAGCCCTTAGTTAAGTCTAATTTACTAAAAAACATTGCTTTTGCCATGTGAGCTAGTGTCACATCCTGATTTGGAATAACTTCAGCAAACGTTCTAGTTACAGCATTAAGTCTTCTATAGTCGAAACAAGTTCTTAACGAGCCATATTTCTTCTTTATTAATATTAAAGGTGAAGAATATGGTGAGTTGGATTCTTCTATGATTCCCAGGTCTAACATCACTTTAATTTCTTCCCTTAGCTTTCCCGTCATATGAGCTGGGATAATGTAGGGTTTTAATGTTATTGGTTTTTTATCTAACAGTTCAATTTTATGTTCTCCTATTGATGATTTTCACGGAAAATCAGAAATTACTCCTTGAAATTCATGTAAAATCTTCTTTACTTCTTCCATCTGTTTATCATTTAATTTGTTATTAATGTCTACCTCCGTCAATTCAGCTACATTTATTGTCGATACATTCAGTTCTTCCTCGTCTGTGTTTGTGCTGTCCTCCGCTATCGCCACGGCCACCCCACCATGGTTAACGTTAATTTTTTTCTCCTCTTTATTAATAGTTGATCCGTCTCTGTCAAAATACTTGACAATCCTATTGAGATGATAGACTTTCTTCTTCTGTCCTCTTTTAACCTCAACATTAAATTTGGATATAATTCTAGTTACTTCATACGGTCCCTCTGAATTCAATGTCAACTTGTTTCCTTTCCTTGGCTTAAGCACTAATACTTTCTCGCCTATATGAATGTCTTTGACAACTGCATTGCGGTCATAATACAATTTATGTTTTGCTGTCTTAGCTTTTGTGTTGGCTTGGGCCTCCTCCAAACCGGTTTTCAATCTATTCCTCAGATCAATAATGTATTCATATATGGTTTTATTTTCTTCCTCAATATTTTCCTTTGTAAATAACGTTTTTAGAATGGACATAGGGCCTCTTACTTTTCTACCAAACATCAATTCATATGGTGAAATCAACGTGGTCTCATTGGGAACTTCCCTGTAGGCAAACAGTATGGCCGGTAAAACGATATCCCAGTTTTCGGGTTCATTTTTAGCTACTTTTCTTAACATGTTTTTTAAAGTGCCATTTAACCTCTCCACCATTCCGTTCGATTGTGGATGGTATATTGACGAATGATTGGTGCCAATGTTAAGGAGTTCACACACCTGCCCATATAACTCCGACGAAAATTGAGGCCCATTATCTGACAAGATTACTTCAGGAAAACCCATTCTTGTAAAGATAGTAACTAGTGCTTCAAATACGTCTTTTGTTGTCACATTTTTCAATGGATCTGCCTCGGGCCACCGGGTTGCCATATCAATTAATGTAAGTATATATCTATTTTTCTTAGTGCTCGTTTGTAGGGATCCTACAATATCTATTGCAACTTTTTTGGAAAGGTACCCCAGTGATTTGCATCCGTCCTAACTCAATGGGTTTAAATGTACCAATAGGTCGAGCATTCTGGCATATGGGACATGTTTTAACATAGTTGGTGATTTCTTTGTTCATGATCGGCCAAAAAAATTCGGAACAGATAAGGTATTTTTTTCCTCCTGACGGACATGTGTCCAGCCAAAGCAGACTCGTGAGCAGTTTTTAACACTATCGGCCTGCATTTTAGCGGGACAACTAATTTTCTGTCAACTTTACTATTAGTCCTGTTGGTAAATACCCTATACAGATACCCATTTCTATTTTGAAACGTGATGACTCCCTGTCTTGTATGCTCCACGCTATTAGTTTTTGCTTTATCCCAATGCTTATTTCATTTCTGGTCTTTTATTTGTTCCTCTTCTTGTATTTTCCCCCATTGGTCCCTTACATATGTATCTAACTCCTGTCCCGTCAATCTGAGATCCCTTTCTCCCACCTCCCGAATTTCGGCTATTATTTCCGATATGGTTCTCTTAGCTTTGATTCTTGTTTCCATTTATAATTACTTACCCCTACAAATTTATATGTTCAAATACTGTACAGCTTTTCTCAATATAAGATAAAGACTATACTCTTAAATAACTATAATAATAATACTTATGTACTTAACATGTTACTTAACTGTGCTTGGCTTGACCTGTACTTTACCTCGCCACACACAATATAAAAATGTCACAGTTTTAGGTAATAGTGTCTAATTGGGCCTACTTTGTTGACCCGGTGGCATGCACTGGTGGTAGATGCAGAGGCGCTCCGGTTGTAGGTGCGGCGATGTTCTAGATGCGGCACAGTTACGATCCGGTCGGTGGTACGGTGATGATCTAGATGATCTGGATGCGGCACAGTGACGATCTGGTCGTAGGTGGTTTGCTTCGTGCCAGTTACAGCGGTGTACAGCAACCAGCGGGATAGAGTTATCAGCGAAGCGCAGCAAACAGCAGGACACAGCAATCAGCGGGACGCAGCGGCAGGATACGTCAGCAGTGGTGTACTGCAACAGCGTTGAATATTCACAGAGGTGTACAGCAACAGCGGTGTAAAGCTCGGTGGAACAATCCAATCAGCGGGTCACAGCATTGGACGGTTGCTTCAGCTGGGACAGGAGACACACGACGAGCAACTCAGACGACTTCGGACAAGCGATACACAGCCTCAGACAGATGTGCCAGGATGCCTCACACAACGGACGGTCGATGTTCACAGCCCCGTAGAAGTTTATACTTCCGTGTCGGACAGCGACACACAGCTTCGGGCGGCAACACACAGCTTCGGGCGGGCGACACACTGGTTCGGGTGGCGACACAAAGCTTCTAGCGACGACATACAGGTTCAAGCGGCGACACACAGCTTCGGGCGGCGACACACAGCTTCGGGCGGGCGACACACTGGTTCGGGTGGCGACACAAAACTTCTGCCGGTGACAGACAGGTTCGGGCGGAGATGATACTGCCCAGCCCCGGACAGGGATGGTAATTTGGACGGGCCTGACACTTCCCAGCTTCAGACAGCATGATTCTATGATCGGACGAGGATGATACTTAACAGCCCCTTGATTCGTTCGGACGGGCCCCCAATGTCGCGATGTTGTATCCGTTGTGTTGTAGTTTTTCACTCATGGCAATGAGTGTCTACTAGTCTACAATATGGCTGATAGCAACAGTTACTAATACAACCAACGTTAACAGGTTTGTAACTAGATAGTAGTTTATTTAACACTACTCGATGAACAAGACTTGATGTATAATTTCAGAATTTGAAAATACAATCACTCCAACCAAATATTAATCAATATACCAATCCAAACACTTCATCCAGTATATCCGCCATCAATTCTCTCAGCACAACAACCGCCATCTATTCTCTCCTACCACAACAAAAACTAACTCGTCACTTCCCATTACACAATTACGTCACAACACTCTCACACAAACGATACGGCTGCACATAAAATCTCTAACTAACATCTTTTCCCTATCAAACATGACTAGAACGCTCTATACATAACAACAGTGATTCTCATACCCTCGACAATTACAAGTTGGAAATGAATCATTTACAACATTCAGACATTCATATTTAAAAAAAGACACAAGAGCAAACACATGTTAAATTTTTGTTGTATTGTTTTATTTATATTAGCCAAATAAGTAAAGGTTTCAATAATTTCAATCTTTTAGTATGCAACAAATTATTAGTACATGGTTTTTTTTTTAAATGTGAAAAGCAAAAATTATTTTTCAATCACTAATTTTTAAATAAATAATATGAATTTCTCTTTAATAATATCGTAGACCTTAACATTCACTTTTACGATACTTAAATAATTTTGAACACACACTTTAAAATATAATTTCATAGTACACACAGAGTAAAAGATGAGTTGATAGCGGCTTTAATTACAAACTGGTAGACTTTAAATGACAGGAAACATTTGCATAGGTCAAATACACAACAACATATAAGGGATTAAAAGGTTACTGTTGTGTTTACACAATAGATCACTAATTATCTTTCAAACAAATTTTTTCAAAAAATTTTTCTAATAATTTTCTATTAATTTTCTAACATTTTCCTCGTTATTGTATATTACTTTAATTAAAAAATTCTGGGCAGCAAGATCATTTTTTACACTTTAAGTTTTATTTTACGCTGTTGTTGTTATTTTATCCCTGTGGTCAAAACTTGGTAGTGTTGATTTGTGAGGAGATGTTAGTTGTGCTTTGTGAAGTGTGAGCTTTGCCATGCGAGTTGTGAATTGTGAAATGTGAGTTTTGGAGATTGTTTGGCGAGTTTTTAGTTGTAAGCTTTAAGTTAGGAGTTGTGTGTTTTGGAGATTGCATCGTAAGTGTGTAGATTACATGGGATAAACGCCCTAGGTACCTGAGATGAATGGAATGTACAGTGTAATCTCTAGTCATGTAACTGGTTCATAACCGTGAAATACAAGCTGTTGGGTAGTCGCTCATCTAGCAAAATGGAAGCTATGTGTTTGAGGACACTCCGCTAGTTGCGTTGGAAAAGTTTAGCTACAATAGTTGCTATGAACTTTGGTTCCCTGGGTCGATGAAAAGTTAAAAACATTATGGTAAAGATGTGTAATGAGACTCGTGTAAGACGTAGTAATGTTTGAAAGATGTTGGACATAATAATGTTTGAATGTGGACTTGCCTGTGGTAGCATGAAAGATGTTGAAAGAGTTGCGATGATCAGAAAAAAGATGGAGGTAGGAAGAGCTGTTAGATGAGACGAAGACCGATGTCTGTGGTCAGAGAAGACAAAACACTAACGTGGTATATGATATGGTAGAAGCCCATCGTAAAGTTTTGATTGGTAATGTTGGATGGAATGAGGTTGCGTGGGTAGATGAAATGAAATTTGTGCCTGGTAACGAATAAAACACTGTATGGTAACAATTAAAGCAATGCATGGTAACTATTAAAACACTGCGTGGTAAAGATTAAAAGTTGCCTTTGAGAACTTTAAAAATTGCATGGTCAAAATTAAAACACTGCATGGTAACAATTAAAAGTTGCTTGATAACTATTAAAATACTGCGTGGTAACAATTAAAACATTGCATGGTAAAACTTAAAACACTGCGTGGTAACAATTAAAAGTTGCCTGGTAACTATTAAAACACTGCGTGGTAAAGATTAAAAGTTGCACTTGAGAACTTTAAAAACTGGATTTGAGAAAATTAAAAACTGCCTTTGAAAAATTCCAGCTGTATCCGCCGTTGGTAAGTTTGACAGAAAGTTAGTTGAGAAACAAGACAAAACACAAACGGGGGTCTTATGATGGGGTAGCTGAGCATGCTGTAAAGTTTGAAGGGAGGCACATTTGTTAGTTGTGACGGGGACAACGAACCTAGTAACGGGATGCTTTGTTGATCGGTTGGTTGGAAAAAAGATTAGAATCGAGCTGAGGGGGAGAGATGGGAAGGTACATCGGTACCAAGCATTTATCAAGTGGGGTGGGGCGGTATTAGACTCGCCCGAAGGGTCATTACCCTCCCGGTCATTGACCGCGCTTGCGCGGGCTCCCTCAAGCATTGTTGCAGGGTGTATATAATCAACCCCAAACTTCTAGCCTTTTCATTCCTGGTGGCCCGACAATACACTTGTACAGACGAGTCGATCACCGTTCATGCGATGTTAGTTGTGATTTGAACGTTTGGTAGAGTAACCTTCGTGGCGATTGCACTTGTGAAAATCCCGATGTCCCACGCGGTTGGAAAGTTAAAGAGACTTGTGTTTGCGATATGAAACCTTTGTGAACTAGACTAAAGAGAAAATAATCGAGTTGCAGGATACATGAGAGACCCCTTTAACATTTGACCCTCTTCCTTGATTGAGAACCTCTGGATTTATTTTATCAGGGTCATAGCAAACTACACGTGGTGTTGAGGGAGAGTAACCAGTATGAACCGCACAGATATAACAATCCTACTTAAAAATTTGAAAATTTCTTGTGGATAACTTAACTCCCCGTTACATTCTCACTGGTCTGGTACAACGGGGCATTTTTACCCCCACTGAGCAGGAGGATCTTTTGAGTCACTGGGATCATACAACTCAGTCTGAGTTTTTCTTGCTGACAATGTTAACCTCGGGATTGGATCAATCGTTTCAACACTTTATTGATGTCTTAGAAACGGATTTTGGCTTTATCGGTGACAAAGTGACTGCTCCTGTGGAGGAAATGGGCCATGATTTAAATTTCTAACAATCTAAATTTAAACTTTAAAGTGGCTTTTTTCTTATAGCCGTTTCGTTTTTACTTATTTTTTTGTGTTCCAAGTGTGGGAAAGTGATACATAACACTATAAGTCGATATTGCAAGCGTGATGGAGGCTAGTCCCCAGACATTCTCCAACTCACCGTTGGATCAAATTTGTCGTGAGGCCGAGTCTCTTGCAGAAGATTTACTTATTACTTTTGATCAAGTGAATCCTAAAAAACCTCCCAATAAATTGTGTCGCACCTTACGGCGTACTGTGAAAGAGCTTTCAGATCGGCATGATTTAGTTTTTACCGGGATGGTCAACAGACTAAAACCAGATAAAACAAATGCATATCCAACATTTGTTATTGTTGCGGATGAAATATTTGCTGATGGACAAGTAAACTGGGGAAGGCTTGTTTCTGTTTATGCCTTTGCTGTACGAGTTTTCAAGTATTACATTGTCCATAATAAAACTGAAAAATCTGATAACATAAATGAATCCTATTCTTCGAGGTCCATACCTTACCAAAAGAAGTTTGCCTTATTTGTTGGAAAATATGTTGCTAACAAACTTGGAAAATGGATTCTCGACAATGGAGGATGGGTAATTATTTTATTTTATATAGTTTTAAGTAGACCTAAATACTATCGTATAGCTAATAAAAAAATATTATTAGTTTAGGCGCCCTAGGCAAGGCTTTCAGTCTGGAAATTATACGTTATCGTTGGACACACAGAAAAAACATATGTCATATTATAACTATATGTATTATTCTTACTTTTCAGGATGGTTTCGTTGAGTTTTTTCCAGCCCCATCGGAACTGGCTGAAAAGATATGGAAATGTGTTTTATTTACGGCTATTGGCTTTGTAGGTTTTGGAGCCCTATCCATGGTAGTCGCCTAAAGATAACGCCAACACCTGGACAAAAGAATGTTTTTTAAAAACGCAAGGGTCCTCCTTTACCTCTTAAAAACTAAATTTTGTAAAAATAATGTCAATAAAACTATTAAAATGTATGACTTAAAATAACTATGTTTGTATCGGACAATTAAAAAAACAATCAAAATGTATGACTCCTGTTATTTTCTATCGGTTGTTGATGTATATACTTTACTAGAAAACATTACACATTTTAAAATTTTTAGAACCCTTGTCACTAAAAGTCCTTTACCCACGTATCGCTTACAATCCCCCTCCCCTTTGGACACGTGTAATGGTTGTGTCTACCCTCAGACCCTCAAAAATTTTCATTTAAACAAAGGGGTCAAAATCTTTCTAATACACTACCCGTTAATACACAGACTCCTGCTATAGTAATACACCTCAATCCCCCCCCATCCAATAGGTGGGTTCGCTTGTACTAAAACACCTGTTAGATTTGCCTCACGTGCAGGTGTCTACCCATTAGTCGGCCAGTTCATGAATGGTGGGGGGATGACATGGGAAACAGGGTTAATCCGTACATTCCTTACGTTTTATTCTCAGTGGAATGCCTAGTGCTTGTTATGAAGTATGCCGGAATATCTGATAGAACCAAGAGGGAGCCCTGTCCGTATAAAACGCACAATCCTACTTTTAAAATTTCGTGTAGCTAGCTCCCCGGGCACCCTTGTTGTTTATGGTCCAACTAGAGCGCCCCGCCACTCACAGAAACAAGTCCGCCCTTTTGTTAACAAGCGTTTGCGGGGAAATGTGAACAATGGACGAGCTGTGACCTTTGGTTACAATGCGCGGTGTAGCGTGACTTGTGAGCGCAGGTGTGGTGATGGTAAGTCAAGAGTTGAAGTCATTGATAAATAAAAATATAACACCCCTAGACTAAAAATGTAAACAACACACTACAATAACTCTAATTAGGACCCTACTCGGTCCTCAAAATTGACACGAAGAAACTTAAAACATCTGTCATGCGCACAAAACATAACTCACTAAGCCTAAAAAATTTAAACATCGGGTCCTTGGTTTGTAAAGTCTATGGAAAAATATAACTCAATGGTTCTTGTATTATTAAGAACCAATTAAAAATATAACCCCCTAGACTAAAATGTTAAACAACACACTACAAAAAACGCTAATTCGACCCTACTCGGCCCTCAAAATTGACCAGAAGAAAATTAAAACATCTGTCATGCGCACAAAACATAACTCACTAAGCCTAAAAAAAAAAATTTAAACAACACACTACAATAACTTTAATTAGGACCCTACTCGATCCTCAAACTTGTCAAAAAGAAGCTTAAAACCACCTGTCCTACCTACCAAACCACATACAATAGACAAGAAAAAAAATCAAATACAAGAAAATATACAATCAAAACACTTTGAGAACCCGCTGAAAATTCGAAATATTTGATCACTCATCAATAAAATTCAAAAAAAAAGTTATCCAGTTACAACCGCATTATTCCATTACGAGGAGAAAACTCGTTATGATTCACACCTAAAGAGAACCACTTATTAGAAAATCAACCACAACATCGTGATAACCACTTAAAATATACAAGAAAACTAATTAAAAATATAAGAAAACCTACTAAAATGCAACCAAAAATGACCCCAACACTTTGAGAATCACTTAAAATAGCAAAGAAAACTAATGAAAATACTAGAAAAAAAAATATACCCAAAACACTATGAGAACCCGCTGAAATGAGAAATATTTGATTACTCATCAATAAAATTCAATAAAGTTATCCTGTTAAAACCGCATCATTCCATAACGAAAATAAAACTCGTTATGATTCACACCTAATGAGAACCACTTATTAGAAAATCGACCCCGACATCGTGGTAACCACTTTAAATATACAAGAAAACTAATTAAAAATATAAGAAAACCTGTTAAAAGACAACAAAAAACGACCCCCATACTTTGAGAATCACTTAAAATAGACAAGAAAACTAATTAAAATACAAGAAAAAATATACCCAAAACACTATGAGAAACACTTATTAGAAAAAATGAGAACCACTCATAATAAAATTATATAATTAAAAAACCGTCCTAAAACAACAAGTAAAAAATCTAACGAATCCCTCTTTTGTCTTTGTTGTTTGTTTTTAATCAAAATAATTTAATCAACTTAATTACAAATCAATAATTTTAAAGTTAAACAAAGCCTTGTACAACAGTACAACTATAAGCAATTCAATATAATTACATTCGGACAACAATTCAATATAATTACACTCGGACAACAAAGGGAGGTCACTTTTATAAGACACAAACAAGTAATTATCGGGTTATTCCCCCCTTGTAGGGGTCCTCCTTGAGAAAACCCTCTAAAATTCGGGTGGAGGGTTCCCCCTTGAAAAAACCCTCCATTTTTCGACTTAATTTGACCCATATACACTACTGACATGCCAGTTGAACAGACAGACATTTTACGTTTGTATTGAACCCCAATTGTTTAATGGAACATTTGGGAAGACATGCGATGTACACACGGGATCAACTGGCCTTGACTAGTTGATCAAAGTCTCTATTCCTTAAACTTTAAACTTTTGGAAACAAAATACGTCAACTTAAACTATTTGTATTTGTCATCTTGCATTACATTTCTCATAAAAATTATCTTTAAAAAATAGTTGGAATAAATATTTAAAAAATGCTACTGGATTGATGCGAAAGAATATGTAAACAGCATTAGCATAGAGTTAAAGAAAATATTTTATTTTTCATATTTCTAAAAGGATCTTTCACTTGTAAACAATTGTGACAATCTAGCTTTAGTGTAACATTTACTCTTCCTATATATATTTGTTTAAAATAACATAACATTTCATTTAATCAAACAGCGTATCAAACCTTATAATAATTACTCTACTGAAACGTCTGCTTCGGTCTAATGATTTGGTCTAATGATTTGGTCCAATTATTTGGTCGAAAGATTTGGTCTAAAGATTTGGTCTATATATTTGATGTAAAGATTCAGTCTAAAGATTTCCTTTTTTCCTGACTAAAAATTAAATAAGCTTAATCAAATAATTTTTTTTTTAAAAACAACTAAAATAATGTCTGTCTGTCTCCAATTCTCTCCATTCTCTCTCTACTTTTGTCGTCTCTCTAACTCTCATTATCTCTCACTCTCTTCATTCCCTGGACCTACATGTTTTTATTAAAGCCGTCTTTCCATTTAATCTAAGATTGAGAGTAGTTTCCATAGTGAACAAAGAGTTTGGGAGATTGTCAGATTATCAGGTATAGAAAATTGATCTCCATGTAAATGACCGATACACGGTCTCGGCTGATTCAGATTCTTCAAAGGTCACAATTTAAGTTACAGAAACCGTCACAGAGGCGTTTTATCATTGCAAAAAAAGGGAGATTATTCATGGATTCATATCGTCTGTAACTATAGCTTGATTCTCTGCACTTTATTCATTCTCTTTTTTTTCAGGGGGGGGGGGGGGCTTTTGTTTGGTATGTTTGTACAACCTTGTACATGTTAATTCAAAGTCTTACACATCAAAACTGGATTATCAGAGACCCATTAAGAATCTAGACTGCCACCACAAAAAAACAACAACAAAAGCAGCAAGAGCAATAATTTACAACGACAGTTACAAACGCATTCATACTTTAAAAATATCAAGAAAACAAACACATTTTATACTATGTAAAAAAAATATAATTAACCACTAATTATTAGCAGATAATATAACCAGCTTTTCGAGCGATTGCATTGACTCAATCCCTACATTGCAGCCTGGTCCATAATGTTTCATAGTGTTACTTAAAAGTGGGGGTGGGCTATAAAATCATTAAGATATACATATTTCAGATAAACTTTAGAAACTGTAATTCGGTTGAAAGGACTGCTCTATAAAGTCACATTCCTCTTGCTGTGTTCTCGGATACTACAGTGTAGCTAAGTGTTTTTTCCCCATTTTAATCGGTTATTACTGTTGTTTGCTTGCCGAGGAAGGCTTCTTGTCGATACGTTCGTTTTTTTATTTCCATCTTTTCTTTCAAGATCTCCGGATACTTCGTTTTTATTATTTGAACTTAAAAAAGTGTGGGGGGGGGGGCGAGGTTCGATTTTAAAGCTCTTTAAGTCAAACGGTTTTCCTTTATGTAATTAATATTCTGGTCATGTCCCCTAAAAGAAGTAAACGTAGCCTTTGACAGGGTTATCTTCTCCTACTATTTTCCTTCACACAGCTTCAGCAAAGTCCGTCAAACATTATCATTCATCTTGCAAAATGAGCCTTATCTAAACAATAGAGATAAATGAGCCAGGTAATATTTTTATTCACATCGATTTATGCTCCCTGTTTGAAACAACGTAATTTGACTGAGAGACCACGTCAGGGTCCGAGGCAATAAGACATTATTTAATCTAGATCTTAATATGGGACATTTCAAAATCCTTTAAATACTTATGAATGCATTTAAAAGCTCTAAAATCTTGAGCAATAAGTGAGACTCTGGGCTGATGGACTTAATTTAGGAATATAACAGATTATTTGTGACACAAATTGAATTGAAATTTAAGAATGTTATTTTAGCTTGTTCAAACAAAAAAGACCACCATCTAATCACCATAAAAAAGTGCAATTTTTCAGAGGTAAATGTTTTATTCCTGGCAATTGTCCCACTTTTTCGAAAAAAAACTGTATTTCGGGGAGCATCTCATTACGAAAAGGTTTTTGGGTTTTAAAAAACTAAACAAATATTTAAAGATAGCCCACAACGAAACAAAACAAACCTACAACGTGCCAGGTTGGATAATTATGATTGCTCCTGCTAAAAATGTTTACCGCATGTCTCGTGCTGATTGGATAGTTTGACTACAACTAAAGAGACAGACATTTTAATAACGTCGAACACTGTTAACTATTCAAACTAATCTGATGTTGTGGTGATCTGTTGGTCTTCTCTATGTGCTGAGAGCAGTTAGAAGAGTTTGATCTGTTTTTTCTTTGTATATACTGTATTGGGTTCTTTGTAGGCAATAAGTATGTTTATTTTCTGAAATTATTGGGTTCTGTTAGCAATAAAGAGGGTAACTGTTAGCAATAAATGGGGTTTCTGTAGGCAAATGAATAGGGTCTCTGTATGCAATATATATGGTGTCTGTAGGCAATAAATGTGGTCTTTCTTGAAAAATTGGGATAAACTGATAGGAAATAAAAATTTATGATCATATTTTTTATGGCAATGTATGTGGACAATGTATGAAATATATGCGGACTTTTAGGCAATGTATATTGATTTTGTGGGAAATGTATGGGGTTTTTTAGTTAATTTTAACAGTTTTCTAATCATGTACGTAAAGCCAAAAATTTAATCCATAAATTCGTTTTCATTATTTATTTGCTCTTATTTGTATTTATGTAATATTTAGTGAAATAGTAATTTTAGAATTGTTATTGTGGCCAACTAATTTAAAGAAAAGTGGTGGGGAGAAATATCAAAACCCACTCAATAAATCTTTGAAGCTTTATAGGATATCTAAAGTTATATTTTTGTATCATTTACTAGCCAACATACCCGTTTTTGTATAATACCTAAGATTATACCATTGTAAAATTCACTAACAAACACATCCGACACTATATAATACCTAAGTTTATACATTTGAATCATTAATTTGCCAATGCACACAGTTCTCTCTATATAAATATATTACCCACACTTAGGGATTCACCATTTAGGTTCAACCACATTTGGTCACATTACCCACACCTATTTATTTTCGTAATCATTTTGTAACATAACCCACGCGTATGCGACCCCTTCACATGTTAACCTATACGTTTCCACAACTCCCAGACAGATACATGCACCGTAAATTTTAACCCAAATATTGACACAACAACAATTATATGGATGAGGTCAATATTGTTTTTGGATGAAAGATTTAGAAATTCAAATGTACCCCAAATCATCCCCCCCCCAACTGCTGTTATAAAATCAAATATTAAGTCGATATTATTCTGGAGCAAGTGTAAGTAAATAAATACATATTTTAATATATAAATATATATATATGAGATATGTGTGTGTATTTATATTTATTTAAATGTGTCTGATTTTCATGTTCTGTTACATTTCTTTCAGTCACAATTATTCTGTTATATTTTTCCCTAAATAATCTGTGATTGGTTTCATATAATTATTTGCTGTTATTTGTTTTATTTAACTATTTTCTGTAATTTTTCCCACACATAAGTAATCAACACAGATGTTACATCCATGTCATAATAAACCTAACCATCAGCATACAAAGAGGTCCAACCACATGTTTCCACATGTGACACTGGTGGGCGGAAAAAAAGGTAAAATAAAAGAGTGACACATTTTGCTCGGAAAAAAGTCACAGAAAAAAATACAACCATCAGATATAGTTAAATAAAGACAAGTGTGGTAAACAAAATTGATGAATGTGTAAATCTTTTGGTTTGACCACACTTCCATTGTGGCTGTAATGAGTTTTAGCGTGATTACAGGCATGTGATTGTATAACAACTAGTGGAGCACCTGACCAATCAAATGACCAATCGCTTATAAGCTGTTATTGTCATTCTTTTCACAATATTTTGTGTTTATTGGCTTCGTCGATAACAATGGAAATAATTTAAATATAGTGTAAAATTACATGTGTTAAATTATTATATGTATACATAATACAAATACCACACACGCATGTATATCTGAGTTATAATTAAATAATATTACATGTGTGAATTATAAGATGTATGAATCAAATAAAAAGAAAACACTGATTTAATCTCAAACCAGAATCAAAACATGATTCCAATAAGCTACTGACATTTTCTATTTACTATTTTTCAGTCAATAAACATAAATATGGACTAACACATATAATTTCATTAAAGCACCGACACTTTGAAGTTTATATCAAACATATTTTGTGATTTTTTCCCGTGACTTTTCTTCTTCTTCTATATCTTAAGGGCCCACGATCAATTTATTGATCATTTTGGCTCCTATGCATGTAGATGGGATTTGCAATGTTTCTGTTACTGGTGGTGATGAGGAAATCATGCACTAGGGGTTTGAAGGCTGGAGGCAATAGACACATATGTGTCTAGTGTTGTCGCCTCAACCGTTCCTTTTGAAAGATTGCCCTAGACAGTTTCACCTACTATGTGGGACCTCGAAATTTACCACCCTCATCATACTGAGGTACCAAGAACAGATACATCCACTCACATGTATCTCGATTCCCAACCAACTTTGTTTACCCACATCTTACCGTTTCCTTGAAACTGAGGAACAAATCATTATAATCACAAATTGTGTTACCAACACTTACGAACACATCAAATAGAATGACACAAATGATTCTACATTACCAACACTGAGGCACCTATCACCATCATGTCCCTTAGTCTTTGGATCGTTGGGGCGCCACAGATTGCATCAAAACAACCCCCGCCATTCATTTCTGTTTTCTGCACTTCACACAGCATCTCTAGTTCTAGTCCCGTCAACTCTTTGATGTTATAGTCCAATCTTTTTCTATGTCTTTATCTTCTTCTCCCTCCTCTCGTTGTTTCTTGCATGATATCAGATACTTTTAACCATAGTATAGTATAGCTATAACCACATTCACCACCATATGTTTTCCGACAAATTGCTACATAACCTGCCATAAAGATTCACTAACATATTGCGACATCACTCACGCTAGATAACACGCCGAATATGTTTATTCACTCGAACTATTCTCCAGCATATACGTTTACCCACATATTATTACATTCCACACAATAAGGCACCAACCACACATGTTTACCAATATATTGCCACATCCGCTACACAGAGGCATGCACTATATTGTTTTAACCAATTATCGTTAGATTCACAACACAGAGAAAGCCACCATTACAGTTAACCAACGAATATCATGATCACACACAGGCTTACCCTTGTGTTACCATATCACCTACCATATATATTCATCCACATGTAGCCACATCACCCACAAATAGGTTTATCCACATGTTAATACATCAAACACTACACAGATTAAGCAAAGTTACCGCATCACCCTCCAAATATTTTACCCACATGTCACCGTATCACACCACACAAGTTTAGCCAAATTTTAACCTCATGAACCACCACACCGGTTTGCATTCATTTCACAACATCAACCATCACACCAGCTTACCTTCAATTCACCCAACCAGCCACCACACAGATTTACACACAAATTACCAAATCACCTTCCACACAGCTTTAGCCAATTTAACCACATCACCCTCCACACAGGTTTAACTTTATGTCACCACATCACCCACCACACAGGTTACCTTCATGTCACCACATAAACCACCACATAGATTTACCCACATGTCACCACATCACCCACCATGTCCGTGTATGTCAATGTTACTTACATTCAACATAAACAACAAACATACAATAAATAAACCAAATCAAATCAATTTTATTTCTACATGTTTATTAGATCTAATAAAAGTTGACAAAACTATTTTTAAAATGGTATACAATAGAAGAACAGTTTTAAATACAACCTATTGTATACGTTTATTGGATCAAAGGTTCAAAGATAAGTTCAAATCAAAGAATGTCAAAATGTCAACAAAAGAAAAGCCTTGAAAATAAACAAAATATTAATATGTTATAAGTACATGAGATGGGATTGTTGGAGGTGGGGGTGCCGATACTGGAGGTGGGGGTGTTCATGGGGCGTGGTGTTGGGGGGTACATGGGGTGTGGTATAGGTTGTTGTCTATTAAACAGTAAACAGTTGATACAACTTTGTGTAAAGTAGTTACAATATTATGACATTGTTGACATTAGCGATATTAGGTGTAGTCCCGACCAGTGCCACTAAAATTAATTCCCTCAGAGGTGACCCCACTGTGGACATGGTGGTCATAATACGACCAGTCATCATAACCCAGTGGGTGGACATAAGCCCCACTACTGCCTGGACATGTACATGTTGTGTAAGTGTACTTGGTCCTATCCTCACTCAGCTTGCACTTGTTTATCCAGTGCCCTACAGAGATCTGTTTAGGACATCCATGTGGATGTGATACTATGAATGTCAACTTGCCCTCATTTCTAGAACTCTCGTATTTGTTGAATACTTTCATCCATAGATCCTCCCAGTGTCTCCTCATCTTGTCCAGTTTATCCAGTAAATCTACGTCACATGTCACACATTTCAACACACACCTGTCTTCTTCAATGTCTGCCTCCCTCATCGTCCAGCCATCAAGAGTGACCAGTGGACTATCTTGTCGATCAAAGAACAATCTACACGTGGTGTGTCTCGCCTCATAGTCATTAAACACCACGTGTGTGGCCGTGTCCATCCTTACCTCCCCCCACACTTCGCTGTGTGTGTTCGAGTGTTGGCACTTGTGACATGGACAAATTCCCTTGTTGTATTTCTTGATGTCTTCCTCTGTCAACTTGTTTACATACGACACCATCCCCGTCCCTAGTCTCATGACGTCACTTCCTCTCTTGTCATAAAATGGATATGGTTGATTGGTTTTTGGTGAAAACTCTGGTCTTTTTGTACTGACCATTTTAACAGCTACCCTGACAGTCAGGTCAGCTGTAGCTTTGATGAGTTCAAATAGTTCGTTGTCATGGTGACGTTTAGGCAGGTGATTGATGTTAAAATCGTTGACAGGTACAAACTTTGTGTGACCTTTATTCTTCGTGCAGTGAGAATAAAACGTCTGCAGATCTGCTTCTCCACCTACTGCCACCTCCTGGGTTTCATGTGTACCTGTCAAGGTCATTAAAGAAAGTGCATTTAAATCCATTTGTTACACCTGTCTCTCTTCTATTATTTCTATTGAACTATAAGATTTCATTAAGTCTATACATTCATTTCAATAGGTTAAAAGACTAAATTCTGAGAATAATTATGAGACAATAATTTATGTAATAAATATAATGTGTAAAGACTAAAATCTTAAGATTGACATTAACATGACAGATACTGAGACGACATGGATTGGAATATTGTATACATCAATAATAATGGTTTCAATTGAAATGTTGTATATGTGTACTGCAATAAAAAGTGTATCCACAAATAATTACCATAGAAAAGACTTGCTCCCTCTGTCTTGTTGCATCTGTCATCTGTGCCATCTTCTTGACGGTCACCTTTGCAATGTTCTGATAAGAATATTTAATAAACATATAATGTATATCCTCATTCAGAAAAAAAACAACATTTTTTTTCTTTTTACTCTTTCTGTCTCAATTGGTTATAATTTTTATTTCTCTTGGACGCTCCAATGTTACATTTTTCATAATTACTCACATTATTGTACTTCTGTGTTTCACATTTTCTCATACATTACCTAGATTACTTTCTCTCTCTCTCTTGTAGTCCACGTCTAAGCACAGTATTCTTATTCTAAACCTTTCTAACTTTCTTCAAATTATCCATTACTCTATTCCACAAAACATGTCTACAACATCTTGCTACATCTCAACACTGATCTTTTCACGATCTTGCCGTCTTAAATGTAGGATTTGTTTAAGTTCCCAAAGAAACAAAATTAGATTATTATTTTACCGTTTTCTGTTTTATAATTCCGTTCTCCTGTTAGGATCCCCGATTTACTTTGAGCTTTCTGAAAATAGAAAGATTGATCAATAATTAGAAAAAATTATTATTATTTTTTTTTAATTCAAAGAAATATCTTAGTAATATGCTTTCTAATGAAGAACTTGTATTTTCCATGTCATTGATTCTACATTTCAGCACTTTGCTATGCAATGTGTCATCGTCATAAAAATAATAGTTATAGTTATAGCAAAGACAAAGGGCTCAATCGAATTATGTTTTTTTTTTTAAAGCTTATGTGCAGCGCTTTCCAAACATTTACTAAATGCCTTTTTTCGTAATCAAAGTTAGTCATGTGATCAGCTTGTGAAATTGAAATAAAACTTATATTTGATACGTTCAAACATTTTCATGTAGCATGCATGTGAATATCTCTCAGAATGATGGAATCGGCTTGGAAATGGTTAGTTGTCTGCAACTCTTATCTTCTATGTTTAATGGGCTAATTCGATCATTATCATTTTAAGTTCAAGTACTTTTTTTCTTTTATTTGTATTTAAATTTTAAATATCAATAAAATAAGGTTTAAAATAGTTATTTATATTTTTGAAACATAGCAAATTATTTTGCAAGACTAGTTTTATCAAAACCGTTTATCATTCATTTTAAAACAAGGAAATATGAATAGTTAGATCAAATTTATTTAGTTATCGTAAATTTAAATAGTTTAATGAACCACACAGTTTATAAAAATCCATAATTAAATCGAGAATAAAGAAAACAAATAAAACAAATCCAATTTTTTAAATTAAAAATTTAAAAATTTAAATTCCTTTTTAATTTTCATCATAATACTAAAAATACACTCTTATCATTACTTTATTAACTTTTTGAGATGCGTTATTTGAATGTATTATAAAAATGTATTATAAAAGAAATGTTAGACAGTCTTTTAAATTAGTTAAGAATTTTTACTAGTTCGTTACTATGGATACCAGAAGAGAATTGTTAGACTCTCCTCGGCTTAAAAAGACATTATAGCCTATCTGACTATGTGAAATATTTTAAATTTTAGTACAAATTTTAAATACTTATATTAATACATAAATAAAATGTATATATTTTTAAAACGTAATTTCTTTGCATAAGTAAAGTCATAATGTTAAACATAATAACTTTAATTATTAGCACGAATTCCTATTTATATTTGATATAAATTGTATTTTCATTTTATTATTATCAATTTTATGTGAGTAGTAGGCCGGATCTGCTTTAATTTTGTTATCTTTTTAATTTAAGAGTCGCTAGAAAGACTTCAGTTTCAGCTGAGAAAAAAGTTCAAAGTTATTCCCAGCCGACTGTCTCATCCATGTCATCGTCATGCGATCAATTTCCAGCCGATAAATGACTTACTATTACTACCGATCGCAATTATTATTTAATTTTATTTTAAAAAATAAGTACTTAGCGCAAAGATAGACTGGCCAAACATTTTTATATATTGACAATGAGCGTACTAAGTGTAATATATCACTATACTATATCAATATTGGTAATATTTTTAGTCTAATTTATTTATATCTAGCTCATGATTTAAAGGGTCCTTTTATTAGTACTATAGTATAGTCTATACATGTCTGATACATCTAGCTGTTGGTTTAAGATATATTGTCAATGTATTAGTATTAAACATTTATTTCATATCTTATATTTATTTATATTTATAGTTTATATGGTCATTCATTAGTATTAGACATAATATTGAGTTTAGTTATTAAATTAGTTAAAGTTAATGGTTTCTAAGTCTAAGAATGTATTAGTATTTTAGTATTAGACATCTATTTGATATAATTTAGTTAATGGTTCATAAAAATAAAAGAGGTTATTTGTATTTGAAATCTATTTAATATTTTGTTAATAGTTTATAATAATTTATTAGTATTAGAAATCTATTTGATATTGAGTTAATGGTTTAAAAAAGAGGTTATTACTATTATTAGTATTAGACATCTATTTAATATTTGGTTTATAGTTTATAATAATTTATTAGTATTAGACATCTATTTGATATTGAGTTAATGGTTTATAAAAGAGGTTAATAGTATTAGACATCTGTGTAATATTAAGTTAATAATTTATGAGAATTTTTTAGTGTTAAACCTTTATTTTATATCCTCATTTTGGTTTATATTGTAAATTTACAAAGTATCAGACATCTCGGTCTTGGGTTGTTTTTGTTTTGATGTTTGTTCAATGTATATGCCAAGAAGTTGCCAAAGTGTAATTGTTTTTATAGCCATTTATTAATCTTTTAGCTACTGTTTTTATAGCCATTTTTCACATTGTAGTTACTGTTCTAGTCTTTCTTGTTTTTATTTTTTATTTTACTTTAGTAGTTTAAATAGTTTACATTTTGTTTTTTATTTTGTAAAGCGCTTAGAGCTGTAAGGTAAGCGCTATATAAAAAAGCCTAAATAAATAGATAAATAAATATTAGATACTTATTTAATATCTAGCTGAAGGTTTATATAGTCAATGTATTGATATTAGACATCGATGTAATATCTAGGTTTTTGGTTTATATTATAATTGTATGTGTATTAGACATCCAAGTTACATCTAATTAATGGATTATATGGTCAATTTATCAGTATTAGACATTTATTTAATATCTAGATGATGGTTAGTATGTTCAATATATTAGTATTTTATTTTAATTATATTAACCACTCCTTCCTTTGCAGATAACTCATTCAATAACTTACAACAAAAACCAGCAACTTCTACACTATAATTAATTAATTTAGTGTATCAATCATTAACAAAAAATGTAGATTCAGTAATGTAATAAAATTTTATAAAATGACTGAAATTTTAAATATATAATTTGTTGTACATATTGTTATGTTTGTTAACCATACTGTTATTAATTGTTCAATATATTGCTTTTTAAAGCTATTATTTACTTTTATTTGATATACAATATACTTAAATATTTCTTTCCTTTCCAAAATCATTGAAACAAGAGACATAATGACATCATGATTTGCATCAATAATTAAAGGTCATCTACAACAATGTGAACAATAATGTTCATAAATTAAAAAAATTCTTTGGGAATTTATTTATTTCACTACTATTGTGTTTTACCATAATATGGACAATAATTCTTATAAAAACAAAATACACTCAATGAATGTTTTTTTTTTCAGTTGAACTGAATCTAATAACTACCACAATATTTATAATAACCAAACAAAATACATATAAACACCCAGAAAATGTATTAATTTAACTAAATTTATGAGCTATCAAATGTGAAAATAATGTACATAATCACACACACTGTAAGTTTAACTAGATGGATAAAGGATATCTATCACTCTTTAACTATAAATAATAAATAATTCCCCTTTCTTACACACTGCTAGAATATAACTCTATATTATATATGAAATAAACTACATTCATCATATATTATATATGAAATAAACTACATTCATTAGGTTTGTGAAGTTATTTCTAATCATATACAACCATGTTTTTCACATTTAATATAAAAATTGAAATTGACATGTTTATTTTTAGCACCATTATTGACATTTTGGGTTGAAATGACATCTCCATAACATAACTTCTTCTTATTTGTTTTGAGGGTTGTTCTTACTTCAAACTTAATACATTACATGGCGTTGCTCTTACTTCAACTTAATACATTATATGGTGTTGTTTCTACTGCCAACTGTATACATTATATGGTGTTGTTCTTACTGCCAACTTCATACATAATATGGTTTTGTTCTTACTGCCAACTTAATACATTGTATGGTTTTATTCTTTCTGCCAACTTCATACATTATATGGTTTTGTTCTTAATGCAAACTTCATACATTATATGGTTTTGTTCTTACTGCCAACTAAATACATTTTATGGTTTCGTTCTTACTGCCAACTTCAAAAATTAAATGGCGTTTTTCTTATAGCTAAAGTTTTATTTTATACAAATTATTATAGTTTTTTAACTGATCACGCTATAGTTTTTACATCTATTGTATTGTAAAAAAGAGACTAACTCTAGGACATCTACATATTTTTTAATGTAACTAACGCTAGAATATTTACATCTATTGTAAATGTAACCAACTCTAGAATAATTGATCGATAGTAAATATAAACAACTGTAGAATAATTGATCTATAGAAAATTAAATAAAAACTAGAATATCTATATCTATTTTTAAATATAACCAATATTTTAATACTTACCCCCATTGTTGTAGTTCATATAATGTGACCTCAATGCTGTATTTTATCTGTCAAAGATGAACACATCACAGGTCAATATGACGTACTGACTACAACAGATAAAAGTATTGTTAGTTGTTAAAAGCTGGTTATCAAAGCTAAAAATACGATTATGTTCTTATTTGTCTAATGGTTAAGGGACTAGAACATATACAAGTATTGGTAGGTGTTATGTGACATCATACAAACAACAAAAGTTGCTGGCATGGTTACACTGATTTATTTTTAAATCTTTAATAACGTCATAAATCTGTCTGGTAAGACATTCATTGCTTCCAATGCATTCAATATAAAGTCTATATAAAAAATACACAACAACGTCATAAAGGAATGGGCCTAGCAGCAGTGGTTATAGAACTTGTTACCACAGCACACGAATAGCGTAACTCAAAATTAAATCAATAACATTTGGATTTGGTCCGACATGTTATTGTATTTTCCATTCTAAAGATGGCTTTAAATATTAGAACCCTTACATTTATTTGTTGATTAATGGCAGTAGGACAAAATGTATTTCTATAACTGGTCGTGTAGAAATGTTTTTGTTTTTTTTAATTACTAATTAAAATGAAACACTGAACTAATTCCGAGTTCTTTCCCTTGTTTCTTCAGTTGATTCTCTCCCCTGGGCTCTAGTCGACATGTTTGTAGGGGCATGACGATTAAGAGACGCTGTCACAGAACCCCTAAAGTTACCCGGGGCAAATACCACGATGTAGGCGACACGCGTGCCGAGACAAAGGTCTTGTATGATATCTATGTTAGAAAGAGTTGAGCTGTATGGTACCTACCTAATCACAGTTGAAAATAACGTTAGAGACAGTAGAACTGTATGGTACTTACCTGATTACAGTTGAAAATAACGTTAGAAACAGTTCGTGATCATGATTACAAGTTGCCGCTAATTGATATGAGGCATAAGTGGGTTGCGAGAGACCAAGTCGATGATTCTATCATACAACCTGTGAGGGGACTAAGTGACGTAGCTCAAGGGTTGCGGAGCGAAATTGGTGACAACATCTCACGGGGTGACACCAAATTGAAAAATTCCATTTTTTATAGAACACACCGCTCAGTCTAACTGAATTTTATACAAGGATCATCCGCACATTTTCCATAAAGGTAGCAAAACTAAATGTATGCTTTATTAAAATTCAAGGTTGATAAATCTGAAGTGAGGTGAACGTATAATTAAATAAGAATAGCATCGGTTTGACAATGATTCACCGTCAATTGAAGTGTTCTTAAGTGCCACAACTTTTTACGACCCAATATTGGACAGTGAAGGATTTCTGATCCAGCTCTATTATCAATTGAAAGTGATACGGTGAAGGATATTGATTATGATCAAATGATTGACAGGTTTACACTTTTGAAGACAAGGAAATGAAAATGTTCAATAAATAAAATTTAATGTTAAAATAAATGTAACTTAATGTTGTTATAGTTCTTAAGTGCATTTAGCTCCTGATCTTCAATTAATTTGTTTTTGTTCTTTTGATTGTTATGCTTTGGACATAATTTAACAAGAAGAAAGACATATTATGATTCTGAGGGGGGGGGGGACACTATGACTTTACCACACTGAATGACACCATGACTTTACCACACGTTGTGACACATGACTTTACCACACCGTGTGACACAATGAATTTACTACACCGTGTGACACTATGACTTTAACACAAGGACTGTCAACATGACTTTACCACATCGGAAGTCACCATGCATTTACCACACGTACTGACACCATGACTTTACCACACCAGGTGACACAATTACTTTACCACTCCGGCTTACGACATAACTTAACCACACCGGATGACAGCATGACTTTACCACATCGGGTGGCACCATGACTTTACCACACTGGGTGTCACCATGACTTTACCACACCATGTCACACCATGATTTTCCAAACCGGGTGACACCATGACCTTACCACTAGGGCTGACACCATGACTTTTCCACACCGTTTGACACCATGACTTTACCACACCGGGTTACACCATGACTTTACCACACCGGGTGACACCATGACTTTATCACACTGGATGACAGCTTGACTTTACCACACCGGATGACTGCATGACTTTACCGCCCAGGCGACACAAACCCTAGCTATGCCACTTTGGGGACTGTTCCTTGGCAACCGTTTCAGCCCAGCTGCTTAGAACTTAAACATGAGATAGAAAACCATTTTTATGAAAACTGTTTGAAGGCGTCTGACGTCATTCTGGCTTGAAAAACGAAGTTTGGAGTAGCATTATTTATGGCCCAGGTGCTCATGGGTTGAAATCGCACTATGTGCTGGGTCAAACGAGTAAACAGGTGAAGGGGCTGTCTTTGGCGTGCCGAATATACAGCAAGCGCTCTTCTGGTTGAGATGACTAATTGGAACGGTGAGGTGTCTGCTTTGATTAAAACGTTTCTATGTCCTCTACCACTCGGCAGTGCTTCTCTTACAGATCCAATTGACTCTACATTTCTTTCAGCACCAATTGACACCATTTGTCACTTTCTCTCTCAAAGCACAACTGTGCAATGCCTCTATACAAGCACATAATTTAACAAGAAGAAAGCCATATTATGATTCTGAGGGGGAGGGGGTGGACACCATGACTTTACCACACTGAATGACACCATGACTTTACCACACGTTGTGAAAAATGACTTTACCACACCGTGTGACACAATGACGTTACTAAACCATGTGACACTATGATTTTACCACACCAAATGATACCTTGACTTTACCTTATCGGGTGACACCATGACTTTAACACGCCGGCAAATGGCATGACTTTACCACACCGGATGACACCGGAGCATCATGTTATAAAATTAAGTCTTTCCTAAAATACTGTTATGCACTTATGGATCACAAGTCTATAATGTCTTTAATTATCACAAGTCTATTATGTTTTTATGGAAAACCCATCTGTTATATCTTTATGAACCACAATTTTTTATGTCTATATGTTTTTATGGACAAATCATCTGCTATGTCTTTATGTACCACACGTCTGTTATTTTTATGGACCAAACATCTGCTATATCTTTATGGACATCGTGTATATAGTATGTAATTATGGAGCACACGCCTGTTATGTCTTTATGGACCAAAAGTTTGTTATGTCATCATGTAACAAAAGACTGTTGTCAAGGTCATGAAATCATGAGGTAGTGTGTGTGTGTTGATTTGAGGACGAATGCGGATTGTGAACTAATTTCATGTCACGGGCGAATGATAGTGGAGTGAACGAGGCATGAGATTTGGGGTATAAAGGGTTCACAGACGGGAGAGTGAGAGGAGAATAATTATTATGTCACGGGGGGATTACGTTCACAGAGGTTAGACGAGAGATAGGACTCGCTACAGCGAGACGTCTTTTTTTGGAGATAGTGGATTTTGCCATGATATGTTTTGCTGATTGGAATATTGCCATATACGTTGGATTCATGTTCACTAAACTATGACACGCATTAATCTAGTAATGCGATCAGCAAATAAATGTCTTATGTACCTTGAAGCGTATTGTTTTGATGAATCAAACGAGTCTGTTGTGTGACAAGATTTACAAGACATGTAAACAAAAGCGAAAATCATAAACCTAAACAATGAGCCAAATATTCAACAACTAGAATATTTGACATGGGGGCCCGTCGTTGGAGCGGAATCGGGACCTCTCGACTATTGTGTTCCTGTGTACCGGACGTTTCCTGTACCCGCTGCAGCTGATCCTGTGCTGTACCACCTGAGTCTGTGTTCCTGTGTACCGGACGTTTCCTGTAACACCACCACTACTATTGTGCCACGGTACTGGACACCACCACCACTACTGTGCCGCTGTACTGGACACCACCACTACGTTTTTGCTGTCCGGAGCAAGTCATCTACAGACAAGACCGGGTAATTAACTGTATTAGAAATGTTATGTGGTCTCATGATGGTAATTTTGTAACCAGAAATTTAAGTGACATTTTTTTTTGACATGGTACTTATTGAAAGTTGGGTTGGTTCCAGAATAGAAGTAGACTATATATTGTAAACCGGTGAAATGAAGACCATAGAAGAATTTTGTCAGGAGGCGATTAAGTTATGATTAGAGGGGGAAGAAATTATGAAATATGCCATGGAAAAATTAGAAAGATTAGAAATGGAGGAAAGAGAATGGCAAGCTCAGGAAGAACAATTCAAAGCTCAGAAAGAACAATTCAAAGCTCAGGAAGAACAATCCAAAGCTCTGGAAGAAAAATTAGATAGAGAATCCAAAGCTCGTAAAGACAAACAATCCAAAGCTCTGGAAGATATAAATATAGAATACAAAGCTCGTAAAGACAGATTAGATAGAGAATTACAAGATTATAAAGAGAAAAAAGAAAAAGAAACAAATGATATAATAGCAGAAATGAGAGAAAAATATGAAAAGGAAAAAATAGCACGCGAACGAATAACAATAGAAGCAGCATTTAGAGAGGCAAAAGTAAAGGCAGCAAATTGTGAAAAGTGGGGAGTAGATTCCGGAACAATGAGAGAGTTAAAGTTAAAAGAATTCGAAGACGCAAAAAGAAAGGAATTTATAGAGACATGGGAAAGCAGTAGTGAGGGATGTTATGACTATGAGTATTGTTACAGGGATGGTTATGACAATGAGTATTGTTACAGGGATTGTTATGACAATGATAATGATTATAGTGAGTGCGAGGAGGAGGAATTTGACGGTGTAATTAATGATTGGTCAGAGGACGAATCAGAAGAAGGGTGGGTTAATAGTAGAGTAGATGGTAGAGTAGACGGGATAGTGAGTATAAATTGCATTAATCCATACGATAGAAATAGTGTTTATTACTTGGCAGAAGGGGAAACTGAAAAACACTTGGGATAATATAGATGAGGATGATGTAGAAACAGGGACGCCATTAGTAAATGAGGGAGGTAATGAACTTAAATGGTGTAGAGAAAGCAAGTCATGGGTAAAGCTGGCAAATAATAAAAATGAAACTGAAACAGGGGCCGACAATAGGGGAAATGATGAATGGGAATTTTTTCAGTTAGGGATAGGAGACGATTACTTTGTAGACACATGTGCATATAAGCCGGATTTTTTCCAGTTAGGCATAAGTGACGACTATTTTGAAGACATAAGGGAAGATAAGACGGGGATTGTTCAGTTGCATAAACTAGAAACTGGGGAAAGTGTTAAAGAAACTGGGGGGCGAGTAAATGATGTGGAGGAGAATACAGTTCTTTTGTTAGCAGGGGAAAATGAGGTAACGGACAATATTACAGAGTTGGTGGAGGAGATCAGTTATCCGAAACAATGTCATGCTATTATAACCGAGAGTAGGGACGTTAAAGAGGTCATGCACAGGGCACAGATTCACGAGATTCAGTGGGTGGATTATAAATGTTGGACTCAGACTATACAGTTGGTTAACACACAACAGTTGACTTATGATTATGATATGAATTTTGTTACATTACAAGAGACAGAGGACAAGGTACAAGATATAGTTTTTGATAATGTACAATATATGCAGATTGATAATGTACAAGATGAGTATTTTGAAAATGTACATGATATGAAATTACTCGATATACGAGAAGCCATTTTGGAAATTTTGCAATGGGGAGAGATTGAAGAGGATTGTACTTGTGATTTTGATATCGATTTTGCACATGAGCCCATTGTTATTGATGCTTCACCCATTAATGATATTAGCTTACTCGATATACGAGAAGCCATTTTGGAAATTTTGCAATGGGGAGAGATTGAAGAGGATAGTACTTGTGATTTTGTACAAAATATGAATTTGGTGGACGTACAAGATGATAATGTGGAGACTGGAGAGTTTAATGGGGCTCAACAGGGAGATGGTAATTCTTCTCTAAACAATCATTTTCATATTGGTCAAGGGAATTATTTTGAGTTTGCACTATGTGTCAAACGTGTTAGCACCTGGAAAGCCTACGGGTTTCACGAAGTAGAGATCGTGAATTTTTCAAGGTCAGTCCCTAAACGTGGACGGAGATTTAACAGGGTGGAATTCATCGCTAATGAATTCACGTGGAGCTACGAGGGTCGTAGTCCAAACGGGGAGATTTGTGGTGTGGGTGACACGGGGTACTCAGTCCTTGAGAACCGTGGGATTGTTGAGTCCTGCGTAGACTCAGACAATTCTATTGGGACAAATGAGTTTGGCATTGACCGCTTGGGTTATGAAGATGAGGAGAAAAATATTGTGTATTTTGATGAATCATGTCATGTTGGGTTAAGGAGTAAATATTTGGTTGTTAAAAAATTGGATTTTTTTGAAGAGGTGAAAAAGTTGCACTTTTGGGTTGACAAATTATGTCAACAATTTGGGGAATATTTGGGTCCATTCTCTAATGTGTTGTATATGTTAATTTTGGGGATTGACTATGTGACAAGCATTGTGAAACATGTAATACATTACAGGGGCGTTGTGAGCTGGTGGAAAAATTTGCACGATTTTTGGAAAGCTACAGATAAACGGAATATCCCGCCCTCATAAACTGTACCAACAGGCTGGACAATTAATGGCTGTCCATATGATTTCCGTTGTTGACATTTTTTTTTGCAGATATGATTGTAAATAATTTTTGGGGCACATGTTAAGGAAGAATTAGAGCCAATTTGTAACAAAGTTTGATTAATCGTAGTAGGCACCATTGACTTTGTAATGTTTTCAGTTTACATACATATATTATTCTATGATTGTTAATAAATCTGGTATGATTTCATGACTTGACCATAGTTATATCGATTCTACTATAAGTAGAATCTGAAAAGGAAAGGGGGGAGATATGTCAAGGTCATGAAATCATGAGGTAGTGTGTGTGTGTTGATTTGAGGACGAATGCGGATTGTGAACTAATTTCATGTCACGGGCGAATGATAGTGGAGTGAACGAGGCATGAGATTTGGGGTATAAAGGGTTCACAGACGGGAGAGTGAGAGGAGAATAATTATTATGTCACGGGGGGATTACGTTCACAGAGGTTAGACGAGAGATAGGACTCGCTACAGCGAGACGTCTTTTTTTGGAGATAGTGGATTTTGCCATGATATGTTTTGCTGATTGGAATATTGCCATATACGTTGGATTCATGTTCACTAAACTATGACACGCATTAATCTAGTAATGCGATCAGCAAATAAATGTCTTATGTACCTTGAAGCGTATTGTTTTGATGAATTAAACGAGTCTGTAGTGTGACAAGATTTACAAGACATGTAAACAAAAGCGTGAATCATAAACCTAAACAATGAGCCAAATATTCAACAACTAGAATATTTGACAACTGTTATCACAAGTATTTTATGTCATCATCGACCCACATTCAATACAGACGAGAAAAGACGCAGACAGACACATTCACAGACAGACACATTCACAGACACATTCACATACACTGGTAGTCCTAGTCATCCACCGTTTTATATTTAAAATATGTTTTTTTCTATTTCGCCTAAAACTAAAGTCAAGAAATTTCTACTTCCATAACAATCATGATTAGCTTCGACTTACTGAAGTCCAACGTTTTATAACAGTTTAATTATGTTTAACAAGATAGAGATTTACACACAGTCATGACACAGTATGAGAAATGTGGAGAGTTAAATATATTAACTTTAAGATTTTTCCACATGTTACTATTTATACTGCAACTTAGAGATATGTCTCGATCTTACGTCTCTTATTGTGTATGTACAATAGATACATTTTCATGCATAAATAGTTAATTGGTTGTAAGTAAATGTGGCCTCAATGGAGTATTTATATATTAGAGTATTCTATAATTGTGGGATCTATTAATAGCAGCTATGCGGTGGAATAGTTCATACTTATGGCAGTAAGGCAAACACTTAGTGTAAAGATTTTTTGCGTTATTCAACTTTCTCTAAAACACTGTGATCAATAGTTGCAAGGATATTATGAATTCATTACTGACAAGTTGATGAGACCATCTAATTTACACATTCGCGAGACATAAAGATTGACAAATTTATGAGACAAATGAAATTAAAACATTCATGAGACACACGAACTGACACATTCATAAGATTCCCTTATGTGCGTTCTACATTTAAATGTAATGAAGAAGTAGTTTCAGATAGATATTTTGTTTGTAACTGCGTGTTTTACATAGTGGCCTGTACTGACCAGTGACACTTTAGAACTCTACATTAAGAGGATGTCAATTCTAAGTGGTCGATAGCTCTTAGAAAACATTTTCGAGTAGGTAGCAGCGGAGACTTTTTTGTTGCGTTCTTTATTTCAGTATTTCCCATATTTTGTTTGGTTCATTTCTATTTTGCTAACTTGATTGCAGTTTGCCCCACTTATTGCAGTCTGCCCCCCCCCCCCCCTTATTGTAGTATGTCTCCTTTATTACNTTTTTTTTGCTTTCTTTATTTCAGTATTTCCCATTTTTTGTTTGGTTCATTTCTATTTTGCTAACTTGATTGCAGTTTGCCCCACTTATTGCAGTCTGCCCCCCCCCCCCCTTATTGTAGTATGTCTCCTTTATTACAAACTGTATGTCCCCTTATTGCAGTCTGTCCACACTGATTGCAGCCTGTCCACCGTAATTGCTGTCTGTCTCCCTAATTGCAGTACATCCACCTAATTACAGTCTGTTCCACTTTTTGCAGTATGTCTACTTTATTACAAACTGCCCCTATGATAAAAGTTTGTCCTGAATGTCAGTGCGAAAAAAAAGTGTGATGGATTGGGTCATTGATGATGGATTGGGTCATGGCTGATGGTCTTATTGCACACTTGTACGAATTTCTTGATTAATATGGAGAAAGGAGTGTGATGGATTTGGTCATTGGTTATGGTCTTATTGCACACTTGTACGAATGTCCTGATTGTCAAGTCGAAATGAGTTTGATTGATTGGGTCATGGGTGATGGTCTTACTGCACATTGGTACGAATGTCCTGATTGTGTGTGCGAAAGGAGTGTGATGGATTGGGGCATGGTGAAGGTCTTATTGCAAACTGGTACAAATGTCCTGATTGTCAGTGCGAAAGGAGTGTGATGGATTGGGTCATGAGTGAAGAAGGTCTTATTTCACACTGGTACGAATGTTCGGATTGTCAGTGCGAAAGGAGTTTGATGGATTGGGTCATGGGTGATGGTCTTATTGCACACTGGTACGAATGTCCTGAATGTCAGGGCGAAAGGAGTGTGATGGATTGGGTGATGGGTGATTGTCTTATTGCACACTGGTTCGAATTTCCTAATTGTAAGAAAAATGTGTAACTTTGTGCAAGTTCACATCTTTCAGATTGGTTTGTATGAAGATGTTGCAGCCAAAGCCATGTCACTATTATGCGTAGTTTAAGGAATATCATGGTTTAGTGATAGTAGATTGACATTTAGTGACATTCTCTTAATTTCACACTTTTGGATTTTAAAATGCCTTAGGGAAATATTGTGACAGAGGTAGGTATGGGTCCAGATAAAGTAATCGACTGAATGTTCTTTTGTCCCGAGGTCTGTGTGGAAGCGTGTGTTTTGTCGAGCAAGAGTTAAGTCGGAATGGGATACATTGTGGAGATGGACGTATGCAAATTTGGCAAATGAAATTATCATAGAGGCAATCACGTAGAAGGAAAACGGCTTTTTGGTGGGATTAAAAGAGAATCCAAGAAATCCTTTTTTCAGGGTTGTTGAGAACCGCAATAAAGAAGGTCCTCTAGGCAATAAATTAAAGAATTCGTGCAGCCAGGGACCATATTTATTGTTGGAGGTATTACTACTGTTTAGAGGACGAATAGTTTCAATACCTTAGGGCGAAGCATACAATTGAGTTCGAACACTCTGAAACGGGGAGAAGCAGTCATGGGGAGAAGCAGTTCGACTCATATTATTTGACTATATGTAGCAACGCTCGTGTGGCAGTAAAGATCTAATGAGAGAATTTTAAATGTAATAAAAGCTGCATATCCTCCCAATATATGGGATTCGGATCCATAAAGAGAGAGTAAAAACAAACAAATTATACATTGGAAATGTCCATTTATTTTTTTTTCTTCTTGTTGTTCACATCGTTTCCTACCACACAATTCTGGTTCAGGTTAGATTTAGGGATATATTTAGAGAGTTTAGGTTAGGGTCAATAACTTGGTTAGGTTGAAGGTCAATACCCAGATTAGGTTTAACGTCAATAACTTGGTTACATTGAGGGTCAATACCCAGTGTTGTGAGCGAGAGTTGTTGTGAGTGTTGGGTAGGGTGAGTCGTTAATCGTGGGAGTGTTTTGTGAGTTGTTGATCGTGAAGTCAGAGCGTGAAGTTAGTCCGTGGTGTGGCACGTTTGCGTAGACTGAGTTGTTGTGTGGCTTTATAAAAGGGATGTGTGTTAGCTAGAGGTCAGTCAGAGTCAGTGAGAGACAGGGAGAGTGTTAGGCAGTCAGAGTCAGTGTTAGGTAGTCAGAGTTAGCGAGAGAAGTCAGTTAGTTGGTTGTTAGTCGGGATAAGAGAGAGTGGTAGTTGGACTGATGAATGTTCCACGCTCTATATATATTGTCATTAAATAACGGTCATCCTGTTTTATGAAGTATCGGATACAATATTATATATTGTTACAATGGACCTTTTGCGTTCTATGTCATACACCCTAGACAACGGAGGGAGAGCCGTAACATTTGGAGTATAAGAAGGTCGTAACACTTGGAGATAGTTGAAGCATAACAAAAGCTTGTAACATTTGGGGGCCCGTCTGAAACTGCAACGACCCTGCTGTTTGCCGTATCCTGTGGTTGCCTTATCCTGGGGTGTTGCCGTATCCCGTGGCTTGCCGTATCCTGTGGCTTGCCGTATCCTGTGGCTTGCCGTATCCTTTTGCTTGCCGTATCCTGTGGCTTGCCGTATCCTGTGGCTTGCCGTATCCTGTGGCGTTGCCGTATCCTGTGGCTTGGGCATAGGACACCGCAACGGCATAGGACACCGATGCCGTATCCTGTGGCTTGCCGTATCCTGTGGCGTTGCCGTATCCTGTGGCTTGCCGTATCCTGTGGCGTTGCCGTATCCTGTGGCTTGCCGTATCCTGTGGCGTTGTCGTATCCTGTGGCGTTGCATTATCCTGTGGCGTTGCCGTATCCTGTGGCGTGCCGTATCCTGTGGCTTGCCGTATCCTGTGGCTTGCCGTATCATGTGGCGCTGCCGTATCCTGTGTGGCTGCCGTATCCAGTGTGGTTGCCTTATCCTGCTGGCTACCATACCCTGTTGGTCGCTTTACCCTGCTTGTTGCCGACGAGTTAGCAATGGCAGAACTTGGTAGACAGCGAGCCGAGCTAGAAGAGAAATTTGCACGGGAAAAACGAGAGTGGAAAAGCGACCTAATAAAGAAGCAAGAGGCTGAGGTTGAGGCATAGTGTAGAGAAGAAGAAAGGGCTGGGAGACCTGTGGCTAGGATACTTAGAAATAACGTTAAGGAAACTGGGGAGTCTTTAATAGAAGTTAAGGACCGTAAAGGTATTTGGTTAGGCAAGGAAAAGGAGATAAAATAGATTAGTACTGACTTTGTTGAAGAGAATAGAATAGACGGGGTAGTTAGTATAAATTGTTTAGATCCGTACGATAGAAATGACTGGAAAGAAGGGGAAAGAGAGGATATTGTTTACATGATAGAAGGGGAAAATAACAGGGATTCTTTGAGGTGGAATTATAAGAAGAATAGTTGGGAAAAAATAGATGAGGTCAATAGTAGAGGGGATGAGCTGAGATGGTGCAGAGAGAGCAAGTCGTGGGTAGAGCTGGCAGATAATAAAAATAAAACTGAGAAGGGGAACAATAGGAGAAATGATGAATGGGAATTTTTTCAGTTAGGAATAGTTGAAGAGTATTTTGAAGACACAGGGGCAGATAAGAGGGGGATTGTTCCGTTGGATAAATTAGAAACTTGGGAAAATGATCAGGAAAGAGGTATTTTGTTAGCAGAGGAAAAAGAGGTCACTGAGAAAATGTCAGATTTTCTGGAGGAGATCAACTGTCCGGATGAAATGAGGGCAAGCATAACTGAGTGTAGGGGCGTGGACTTTTTTTTAGTTTCGAGGGAGGAGGTCAGCATAGTTGAAGCACACAATGGGGAGATACAGGGCGAAATAGAGTTTTTTGGTGTGGGTATTCACAGTGATATAACTTCACGTGGTGATAATGGCTCTCCTGATGAGCAGGATGATTCTAAGTAGCACTTGGTGATGAAAGTGGGATTTTTTATTTTGATGCAGCTTTTGCTTATACTTATGTACAAGAGTCGGTTGATATACAACTGGGAATTTTAAATTTTTTAGTGGAAAAAGATGTTGATTTAGTGAAAGAGGCAGTTGTTGGATGTGTGAGTGACGAAAGTGTGTGTTGTGAGTTTGAATGTGTCAGAACCTGGACAAGTTACGGTGAGCACGACGTGCAGGTCGTGAACTTGTCAAGGGCAGTCCCAAGAGGGGGACACAAAGTAAATAAAGTGGAAGTCATTGGTAATGACCTCAGATGGAGCTACGAGGGTCGTAGTCCACACGCTGAAGTTAGTGGTGTCACTGGTTGCTCGAGGTGCGAGAGCCGGTGTAGTAGTGGGTCTGGTTTAGACATAGACAGTCTTGTTGACCGTTGTCACTTTGAGTCCGTGGAGGACGTGACCTTTTGTCCCGATGTGGGACCAGGGGGGTAGAAATAATGTTTTTCTTCATAAATTATGTCATGTGGGTTTAGGTAGGGGATGCAAAATTTCCATTGTAACAATATATAATATTGTATTCGAGACTTCATGAAAGGGGATGACCGTTATTTAATGACAATATATGTAAAGCGTGGAACATTCATCAGTCCAACTACCACTCTCTCTTATCCCGACTAACAACCAACTAACTCTTGACTAACTCTGACTTCTCTCACTAACTCTGACTGCCTAACATTGACTCTGACTGCCTAACACTCTCCCTGTCTCTCACTGACTCTGACTGACCTCTAACTAACACACATCCCTTTTATAAAACCACACAACAACTCAGCCTACGCAAACGTGCAACACCACGGACTAACTTCACGCTCTGACTTCACGATATACAACTCACAAAACCATCTCACAATTAACGACTCCCCCTACCCAACACTCACAACAACTCTCGCTCACAACACCCAGATTAGGTTTAGGGTCAATAACTTGGTTAGGTTGAGGGTCAATACCCAGATTAGGTTTAGGGTCAATAACTTGGTTAGGTTGAGGGTCAATACCTAGATTATGTTTAGGGTCAATAACTTGGTTAGATTGAGGGTCAATACCCAGATTAGGTTTAGGGTCAATAACTTGGTGAGGTTGAGGGTCAATACCCAGATTAGGTTTAGGGTCAATAACTTGGTTAGGTTGAGGGTCAATACCCAGATTAGGTTTAGGGTCAATAACTTGGTGAGGTTGAGGGTCAATACCCAGATTAGGTTTAGGGTCAATAACTTGGTTAGATTAAGGGTCAATACCCAGATTAGGTTTAGGGTCAATAACTTGGTTAGATTGAGGGTCAATACCCAGATTAGGTTTAGGGTCAATAACTTGGTTAGGTTGAGGGTCAATACCCATATTAGGTTTAGCGTCAATAACTTGGTTATGATGAGGATCAATACCCAGATTAGGTTTAGCGTCAATAACTTGGTTAGATTGAGGGTCAATACCCAGATAAGGTTTAGGGTCAATAACTTGGTTAGATTGAGGGTCAATACCCAGATTAGGTTTAGGGTCAATAACTTGGTTAGATTGAGGGTCAATAACCAGATTAGGTTAAGGGTCAATAACTTGGTTAGGTTGAGGGTCAATACCAAGAATAGGTTTAGCGTCAATAACTTGTTTAGGATGAGGGTCAATACCCAGATTAGGTTTAGAGTCAATAACTTGGTTAGATTGAGGGTGAATACCCAGATTAGATTTAGGGTCAATAACTTGGTGAGGTTGAGGGTCAATACCCAGATTAGGTTTAGGGTCAATAACTTTGTTAGATTGAGGGTCAATACGCAGATTAGGTTTAGCGTCAATAACTTGGTTAGTATGAGGGTCAATACCCAGGATAGGTTTAGGGTCAACAACTTGGTTAGATTGAGGGTCAATACCCAGATTAGGTTTAGGGTCAATAACTTGGTTAGGTTGAGGGTCAATACCCAGATAAGGTTTAGGGTCAATAACTTGGTTAGATTGAGGGTCAATACCCAGATTAGGTTTAGGGTCAATAACTTGGTTAGATTGAGGGTCCATAACCAGATTAGGTTTAGGGTCAATAACTCGGCTAGGTTGAGGGTCAATACCAAGAATAGGTTTAGCGTCAATAACTTGTTTAGGATGAGGGTCAATACCCAGATTAGGTTTAGAGTCAATAACTTGGTTAGATTGAGGGTGAATACCCAGATTAGATTTAGGGTCAATAACTTGGTGAGGTTGAGGGTCAATACCCAGATTAGGTTTAGGGTCAATAACTTGGTTAGATTGAGGGTCAATACCCAGATTAGGTTTAGGGTCAATAACTTGGTTAGGTTGAGGGTCAATACCCAGATAAGGTTTAGGGTCAATAACTTGGTTAGATTGAGGGTCAATACCCAGATTAGGTTTAGGGTCAATAACTTGGTTAGATTGAGGGTCCATAACCAGATTAGGTTTAGGGTCAATAACTCGGCTAGGTTGAGGGTTAATACCAAGAATAGGTTTAGCGTCAATAACTTGTTTAGGATGAGGGTCAATACCCAGATTAGGTTTAGAGTCAATAACTTGGTTAGATTGAGGGTGAATACCCAGATTAGATTTAGGGTCAATAACTTGGTGAGGTTGAGGGTCAATACCCAGATTAGGTTTAGGGTATATAATTTGGTTAGGTTGAGGGTGAATACCCAGATTAGGTTTAGGGTCAATAACTTGGTGACGTTGAGGGTCAATACCCAGATTAGGTTTGGGGTCAATAACTTGGTTAGATTGAGGGTCAATACCCAGATTAGGTTTAGGGTCAATAACTTGGTTAGGTTGAGGGTCAATACCCAGATTAGGTTTAGGGTCAATAACTTGGTTAGATTTAGGGTCAATACCCAAATTAGGTTTAGGGTCAATAACTTTGTTAGATTGAGGGTCAATACCCAGATTAGGTTTAGGGTCAATAACTTTCGTTAGGTTGAGGGTCAATACCCAGATTAGGTTTAGGGTCAATAACTTGGTTAGATTTAGGGTCAATACCCAAATTAGGTTTAGGGTCAATAACTTGGTTAGATTGAGGGTCAATACCCAGATTAGGTTTAGGGTCAATAACTTGGTTAGATTGAGGGTCAATACCCAGATTAGGTTTAGGGTCAATAACGTGGTTAGATTGAGGGTCAATACCCAGATTAGGTTTAGGGTCAATAACTTGGTTAGGTTGAGGGTCAATACCCAGATTAGGTTTAGCGTCAATAACTTGGTTATGATGAGGGTCAATACCCAGATTAGGTTTAGCGTCAATAACTTGGTTAGATTGAGGGTCAATACCCAGATTAGATTTAGGGTCAATTACTTGGTGAGGTTGAGGGTCAATACCCAGATTAGGTTTAGGGTAAATAACTTGGTTAGGTTGAGGGTGAATACCCAGATTAGGTTTAGGGTCAATAACTTGATGAGGTTGAGGGTCAATACCCAGATTAGGTTTGGGGTCAATAACTTGGTTAGATTGAGGGTCAATACCCAGATTAGGTTTAGGGTCAATAACTTGGTTAGATTGAGGGTCAATACCCAGATTAGGTTTAGGGTCAATAACTTGGTTAGGTTGAGGGTCAATACCCAGATTAGGTTTAGCGTCAATAACTTGGTGAGGTTGAGTGTCAATACCCAGATTAGGGTCAATAAATTGGTTAGATTGAGGATCAATACCCAGATTAGGTTTAGGGTCAATAACTTGTTTAGGTTGAGGGTCAATACCCAGATTAGGTTTAGGGTCAATAACTTGGTTAGGTTGAGGGTCAATACCCAGATTAGGTTTAGCGTCAATAACTTGGTTAGGATGAGGGTCAATACCCAGATTAGGTTTAGGGTCAATAACTTGGTTAGATTTAGGGTCAATACCCAGATTAGGTTTAGGGATAGATTTAAGATTCACAGACACTACTGTATTAGACTCACCACAGACACTACTGTGTTAAAATCACCACGAACACTACTGTGTTAGAATCACCACAGACACTACTATGTTAGAATCACCACAGACACTACTATGTTAGAATCACCACAGACACTACTATGTTAAAATCACCACGAACACTACTATGTTAGAATCACCAAAAACACTACTATGTTAGAATCACCACAGACACTACAAAATTACAATCACCACGGACACTACTGTGTTAGACTCACCACGGAAACTACAGTGTTACAATCACCACGGACACTACTGTGTTAGACTCACCAAGGACACTACAGTGTTACAATCACCACGGACACTACTGTGTTAGACTCACCACGAACACTATAGTGTTACAATCACCACGGACACTATAGTGTTACAATCACCACGGACTCTACTGTGTCACAATCACCACGGAAACTACTATGTTAGACTCACCACGGACACTACAGTGTTAGACTCACCACGGACACTACTGTGTTAGACTCACCACAGACACTACAGTGTTAAAATCACCACAGACACTACAGTGTTAGACTCACCACAGACACTAGAGTGTTACAATCACCACGGACACTACTATGTAAGACTCACAACGGAAACTACTGTGTTAGACTCACCACGAACACTACAGTGTTACAATCACCACATACACTACTGTGTTAGACTCACCACGGACACTACTGTGTTAGACTCACCACGAAAACTTCAATGTTACAATCACCACGGACACTGTTGTGTTACAATCACCACGGACACTACTGTGTTAGACTCACCACGAACACTACAGTGTTACAATCACCACATACACTTTTGTGTGAGACTCACCACGAAAACTACAGTGTTACAATCACCACGGACACTACTGTGTTACAATCACCACGGACACTACTGTTTAAGACTCACCACGAACACAACAGTGTTACAATCACTCCTGAAATTACTGTGTTAGACTCACCACGAACACTACAGTCTTATAATCACCACGGACACTACTGTGTTAGACTCACCACGAACACTACTTTGTTACAATCACCACAGACACTATTGTGTTAGACTCACCACGAACACTACTATGTTACAATCACCACTGACACTACTGTGTTAGACTCACCACGGACACTACAGTGTTAGACTCAACACAGCCACTACTGTGTTAGACTCACCACAAACACTATAGTGTTAAAATCACCACAGACACTACTGTGTTAGACTCAACACGGACACTACTGAGTTAGACTCACCACGAAAACTAAGTGTTACAATCACCACAGATACTACTGTGTTAGACTCACCACGGACACTACTGTGTTAGACTCACCACGAAAACTTCAATGTTACAATCACCACGGACACTACTGTGTTACAATCACCACGGACAATACTGTGTTACAATCACCACATACACTTTTGTGTTAGACTCACCACGAAAACGACAGTGTTACAATCACCACGGACACTACTGTGTTACAATCACCACGGACACTACTGTTTAAGACTCACTACGAACACTACAGTGTTACAATCACCCCAGACACTACTGTGTTAGACTCACCCCAGGCACTACTGTGTTAGACTCACCCAAGACACTACAGTATTAGACTCACCACAGAAACTACTGTGTTAGACTCACCACAGAAACTAATGTGTTAGACTCACCACAGACACTACTGTGTTAGACTCACCACAGACACTACTGTGTTAGACTCAACACAGACACTATTGTGTTAGACTCACCACAGACACTACTGTGTTAGACTCACCACAGACACTACTGAGTTAGACTCACCACCGACACTGCTGTGTTAGACTCACAACGGACACTACTGTGTTAAACTCACCACGAACACGACTGTGTTAGAATCATCATGTACACTGATGTGTTAGAATCACAATGGTCACTACTGTGTTAGACTCACAACGGACACTACTGTGTTAGACTCATCACGGACAATATTGTGTTAGACTCATCGATGACATTACTGTGTTAGAATCACAACAGACACTTTTGTGTTAGAATCACCACAGACACTGCTTTGTTAGACTCACAACGGACACTACTGTGGTAGACTCACAACGAACACTACAGTGTTACAATCACCACGAACACTACTGTGCCACCACAGACGTTATATTCATATTGTGTTGATTTGAGACTGGACATTCTAAAATTCTTCACTTTAAACACGCCCTTGATAAAGTAATCGCCCTTCTTCCCTCAGTTTTTCTCTTGCAGTAGTGTGACCCGAGTGATTTCCCTTGTTTTTTTTTCTCCATTCCTCCATTAGATGGCTCTCGCAAAAAGGTGATTTTCCATTCTCCTGCTCACACCGATAAACTTTGAGGGTAGAAGGTCAAACCCACTACATTAAAAGGGAATATACTTACATTGGAAAACAAACATTTAAAGCACCCAAGTAAATCATCACCAACATTAAATGTATATGTACAAGCTGTGTCAACCTCCATACATCGATTTGAATTCTTTGCTGTTTGAACGGGACTTGTCATCTTATGACTGTTTGCCTAGATACTTATCTATTTTGTATTCATTTTGCCTTTAGCATGGTTTATTATTACTGGACGGAATTACCTTGACGCTAAAACTAGGGGATTGATTTACGTCCTACACCAAACTACCTGCGGCTACTAGAAGGACTTCGAGATCCAGGGACTCTTACCACCTACGATTTATCGCTTGAGAGTCAATTTCCCCATCGAAGAGATACCACTGATTCTACGACCGGGAACTCCGACTTGACTACCTTTGGAACAGCTCCGAAGACCGGAAGTGAGGACACGCTTCTGGAACAGAAGGAACTCCCACACCGTGTGATCTACTGAGATCATTGGTTAAACTATAATTGGTAAGTCCACAAAGATTGAACATAAAACCTTGAGCAATGTAGCATTAATAATGATGACATTGTCAGTATGTTAAGGACACTTGTATTTCATTTGATATACATTTATATTTGTATGACATCCATTTGATGTATACATTAATCACCAAGAGTGTACTATGTAGGGAATTGTAAATACCCTTATTCAATAAACACTTGTAATCATTTTCTCCTTTAACAAAGAATTCGTTTTCTTCTATGTGTTTATAGATATGTTGTTATGTGTGTGTGGTAATTTGGCTTAATTAAACAATCTCTAGACAGAGGGCTAAAAGAAGATCTCATACGAGAGATACCCCTCTCTATAGTCAAGCATAAGTCGGATCACCGCAATCCCATAGAATATACTCACAACTTCAGGATTGTAGAAAGATAGATATCATGACAGATATAAAGAATAGACTCATAGATATGCCGACGAAAGGGTGAACGAATGAAATGATATCCAGAAGGATGAATTTGTGGAAGAGTGGATGGGATGATTGACGTAGAGAGAGTGAGAGAATGTAGACGAAAAAAAGACAACAAACACACAAAAAGTAGTACCTACCTTATTTCACCTGAACAGGTGTGAATTCTGTGTTTGGGGTTGTTCGATACTTCAACTGGTCTCACCAGGAACCGAGTCTTGCCTTTTAATACATGAATCTTAATCTGTAATCTGGTAACCAAGAAGTGTTACGAGGTAATAAAATCAACATACAACAATGTTTGCCGCATTTTTAGATTTCCCGATCTTACCGAACACAGCCACAGTTACCAATAAATCACTTTGTACATAAGGATTGGCAGATCCCTGAAGGTGTACCTGGTTGGGTGGAGGGGGGTAGTTGTCTGGATTTTTTAAATTTAAAATCTTGTTAAACAACACACACACACACATAACAACACCAAAAAGCCGGGTATTTATAAATGTTTACAACTACAACTAAGTGAATTAGAGATATATTTCCGAGGCAAAACTAGGTACTACATTAAACAGACCACAATTTAATAAACCATTGACAAAGTTTGATCTTTAGTGTTAGCTTTACAATTATTATCAGATTTATTTATTTTTTACAATTTTATTTTTTTCCCCTGTTATTTCAACACTTGTTTACAACATCAACTGCTAGTTTTTCCTCGTGAGTGTGTGGGTTTTATTGTGTGTGTTTGGGGGGGGGGGATTGTGTTTATTCATTAATATGAGATCACGATAAACAATTGTGTTATTTTTTTGTTTACAATTATACCAGTAGTATCTTTTAAGATAGGAAGTGTCTACACGTCCGGCACGCCAAACGTATATCTCCCACACAATTCGTCCGGTGACCAAGTCACATGACCGCTGGAAGAATACTTCATCGAGATATTCGTTTGGTGACCAAGTCACATGACCGCCGTGACAAAGTGACGCTATATATTTGTCCGTCAGCCTTGTCACGTGACTGATTCAAAACTATTGTTAATTTTAACATCCATTTCTCTACCAAGTCATGTACTGAGTATCTTGCAAACAAATAATAGAACAACAAAAAATACTTGGGAATATTACCAAAACAAAGTGTGGGTTAAGCAATAATGCAATCTAGAAGGAAGCAATGCTGAGAGAAAGAGAGAAATACGGTAATTAAAAAAAAGGCTAAAACAATACTAGTGAGGGTGATCAATAGTTAGCATATAGGCCGACAAGTTTAACATTAAGAGCCACATTATTTGTGCAGTAAACAAAGGAAAGAACGAAACCAGGTCTAGGCACACAGCTTATCAGGGACATGCGAACAAAAAGCAACCAGTTGAGGGGGGGGGCGGGCGAAATGGTATTTATGAAATATAAATTTAGTTAGCCTTTCCTAGTAGGACGAAATCGATGAGCTTTACGGAATCAAGGAGGTCTAATGGTAGTTCTGATTTTGTCTTTTCCATTAGGACTAAATCCATGAGACTTAAGTAATTAAGGCGATCTAAAGAGGCTCACACTAAGAATTTTTTTTTGATGCGTTGCACCTAATATAATGAATTGAATAAAAGATGCAGTGCAATATATTATTTTCCACGATATGGACTGTTGCACATTAAGCAATATAGATCGCTTCGCTTTAACAAATTACAGATTGTTGCGCACTAACAAATGGAGATTGTTGCGCACTAACAAATGGAGATTGTTGCGCACTAACAAATATAGATTGTTGCACACTAACAAATAAAGATTTTTGCACACTAACACATATAGATTGTTGAACAATAAAAAATGTAGATTGGTTTACACTAATAATTATAGATTGTTGCACAATAAAGAATTTAGATAGTCGCACATACAAAGACACTTTGTTAAATAATACCTATTAAATTTTTTCGGTGCAACAAATAATAAGAGACATGGTCTTGTCCTTTAAGAATCCCGTTAGTTTCGTCTTGTTTGCAAAAAAAATAAATACATCTAACGTTAATGTTTTACTAGTGCACTGACCCATTTCTTTGTTTACACAATTTTTGATTGTGTTCGCTCTTTGCGTACACAACCTGTAAATATATTATCCCTTTTCTTACACAACTTTTGATTACGTCATCCCTTTATTTACACAACTTCTTCTCTCACACGATGTTATCCCATAATTAATTACATGCAATTAATTGGTTTTTCTGTTTTATAAAATTTACGAAGTTCAGTTAAATTGCACAGATGAGACTTGTGTTGCTGGGCCAGTGCACAGCTTCCCAAAGAATTTTGAGTTGTGACCCAATTTTAAATAAGTTATGTGACCTATGACCCCATAACATAGAAGAAAAATTATCTGTGACCCCATGTTACAGAAATAAATTGACCACTTGGCCTATGTATTAGAAGCAAAGTTATCTAATGAACAAATATCATAGAAGCAAAATGAGCTGTGACCCAATGTCATAGAAGCAAAATGACCTGTGACCCCATGTTATAGAAGCAAAGTGACCTGTGACCCCATGTTATAGAAGCAAAGTGACCTGTGACCCCATGTTATAGAAGCAAAGTGACCTGTGACCCCAGATTATAGAAGCAAAGTGACCTGTGATCCCAATGTTATATTAGGAAATTGACCTTTGACCCCAGGTTATAGTAGCAAATAACCTACGACTGCTTGTCATAGAATCGTGTCAATAAAGGACCTAATATATTTCGTAACTTATGTTAATTCAATATACCTATAAAAGCGAGACAGCCTAAAAAATATAACGTATTTAAAGTTTTCAATGGCTACCGTTCCTAATGAGATGTCATACCTTAAAATAACGCACGTGAGTTTTTCCACAAAAACAATACAGGGGGATTAATTCTCTGATTTATTTTCCTTGCTATACGCCTGGAAATGACGCTATTTGGGGAAATCCTCCACGGATTATGCTTATAAATAATTAAAAGTTTGTTTTCAATATAATATAATCTTATGAAGAAATGCAGGTCCATTAGCGCGTGGGTCAAATTATTCGCGTTTGAAGTAGCCTATTAAAATACTCTCTAATAAAACACTTTTGTGAAAATGTTCAGTTACAATAATTGTTGTCATAAAAACCCCGATTTCTTTGAATGAAATCGTTTTTGTAAGCTTTTATTTTGTGTACTTTCATGGCACATCTGAAGTTATTTATTGAAATTAGTTGAATTTATGAAATTTAAATCTATAATAATTTAAGAAATATGTCCGTTATGTTTTTAAGGCTATATTATAGCTAGAGATGACTCTTAGCATACGATTTTTCATAAGATAAAATATATGTAACTTCATTTAAATGGAACATGTCATTTTGAGACGCATATCTCATAGCCTTTAGATTTAGGGGAAATATATTTATTTCACTTTTAGAGGCGCAATTTTGTATATCTGAAACGTAACCAATTTAACTGAAATAGCTATTCCTACGTTATATTAGTTGTGTGTTTGTTTTGTAATAATCCACTCTAATTGGGACATTTTTCTTAATGTGAACACAAGGTTCTTTTGTGCACACACATTTCTAATGTGCACACACATTTCTAATGTGCACACACATTTCTAATGTGCACACACCTTTCTAATGTGCACACATTTTTTTAATGTGCACAGTTTTTTCACCTGTTTTTAAAATTATGGCAATAATTTATTGGTTTTTTACTATTGTTTTTGTTTCTTTGGATACATTTTTAATAATGCTATTTTATCAAATTGCACATTCAAGAATACGAGGAATCTATAATGATGATAAATTTAAAGTATATTTCATTTACTGTGCACCACAGAAATTTTTTTTTTTTATCTCTCCAACATTTAAAATGCCCCATGCTGCCTGGTTCGTTTGCCTCATTTAATATTATTGATTAAATTCTGAGCAAGCCTGGCTGATCTGGGCCTCAAGGACCTCCCCCCCCCCCCTCTCATTACTTACATTCGACCAAGACGGATATATAAGCAATGCGTTGTACAAACCTTCTACCATGTTTGCTACTGGCTTTTATGGTTGTCTTTTGAGTTTGTCTTTTTTGTTACTGTCTTTTTTTTTTGGTTGTCTGAATTCTGCAGAGGAATCGAATATTTATGGTTTTCTAAGAACTCAAGAGAAATCGAATATTCTTTGTTGTCAGATCGCTCTATGCTTTTATTTACAACAATTAAACTTTACATAACTATACACAGAATACACGTTCTAGGTAATGTTGCTTCTGTCATTGCATTCCGGAAGACACTTTACAATAACACACTCTGACCTCAGTGTCTCTGTGCATGAAGGCTGTTTGCCCTAGATGGCTATCGGGAAGGTCTAATCCACTAGTCTACCATAACAACTCAAGAGAAATCGCATTTTCTTGGTTGTTTGATCTCCTTATAAGAATTGAATATTCTTGGAGGTCTGATCTCTGCAGACGAATGAAAACTCTAGAATTTATCTTAAAGACTTTTAATAATCTCAAAGAACAAAAAATAGTTGAAGAAAAATAAAAATAAAAGAAGAAATAATGGTACCTTTCCTCAAGACATAAGACCCACTCAGTACCGAATTCATACTCGACTCAGGGAGACCACTAGGTGCATTAACATTTTCGTGCAGACCTTGAAAACTACACCATAAATATAACAATATACATTCAAGTCCTTAACAAATGTCATGTGATCTAAATCATTTATCACGTGATCAATCGAACAAGTACAGCTGAGCCAAGAAATTTTGGTAAACACATTCTTTGGTGGCTGAGCTAGTCGATATTTTAAGCCCTAATTAATGGTTTTATATCATTCTTAAGTCTCTCACCTTCCTCGTGACATGAATATATGGCCGTTTGGATGAAACACATTATGATTTTTTTTAAGTTCTTATCTTAAACAAACATATTTCTCTTTCAAATGTATTTATAGAGCTGAAGTGTATTCACCAGCATTTACAATAAATTCTACTCTGAGAGGCAACTCTGAGCTGAGTTATAATTGATCTACAAATTCGTAGTTGAGTTTCTATTTAGCAATTTTGATATAGCGCAGTTTTATTTGGCTTTCATTTACACATTGCTTAGTTATTTTTGGATATTGCGTTTACATTGGTAAAAGTGTCACATGATTTTTTAAAATGTCGTTACGACACACCATGGTCATAAGAAATATGTAAGTTACCCCAAAAGATTTTTCTATGGCGTACTGTAGTCATACTATATACTAGTAAAATGTTTGGATAAGCCATTTTATAACACAACATATAATGGTTACATAATATACAATTAGTGGGTAAAATTCTTTTTAATGGAAAAAATCTTAATTAGGTGAAATGATTAAATAATATGTATATGCTCAAGAGACTTACATTGTATCATTGTTAGCAAGACTCAATTGCACCTTGGGTTAGTGAAATACTTGGATTGCATTAGATAATATGTTCATATGTTTTGCATTGTAATATTGTTAACAAGATTCGGTGACAATATTGTTCCATTAAGTAGTTTGATTACATTAGATAATATTTTGCCTTGCAACAATGTTCTCAAGCCACTATTGTGTCATTAAATACTTTGATGCATTATATAATATGTTCATATGTCTTACAACTATTGTATTATATAACAAGTTAATATGTTTATATGACTTACAACCACAGTATTGTATAACAAGTTAATGTGTTCATATGACTTACAACCAGTGTATTGTATTACAATTTAATATGTGCATATGACTTTCAACTACTGCATTTTTATTAAAAGTCACTATGTTCAATTACATAACACTGCCTTATTGCAAAACAAATAGTTACTATGTAATTGCAATGCTCAAAAGGCTTACCATTGTTGTATGTATAAAAAGTTACTATGCTCAAATAACTTGTCACTACTGTATTTTATAGCAAGCTACTATGCTCATATGTCTATATATATATATATATATATATATATATATGTGAGGAATATCTCTCGTATGAGATCTCCTCTTGGCTCTCAGTCTAGGGGTACGTTATTTGTGCCAAATTACCACACATACATAACACCTATCTGTCGAGCATGAGCGTTCATTAGTAATTGTTGCAACTCAATATTATGTTCATTAGTTGTTGAACGCTTTTCCCGCGCTTGACTATTATAGTTAGTGAACGCTCTTCCCGCCATTGTCTTTATGACGTATTTTTATGCTGAGTCGTGACGTATTGTCTATGCAGTGTTGTGACGTATGTTTTAGTCGTGCGGCAGTCTTGAGTGGAACCTTGGAGTGATAGGATGTTTATTATATTTACTTAGATATTAAAGTTATAGTTATTATGAAAAGGAGTTGAGTTTGTTAATTGATAGTGAGAATAGTACGACGCTTCAACGTATGAAAGAACTGACGAATGTAATCAATCCAAGAAGACGTGTAGGAGTTGACATGGGGGCTTCTCATCCGGGATTGGTGAACCTCGTTATTTTCATACTTGAGGTAAAGTACAAGAACATTCTTATTATTCAACTTTAGTGAAGTTACAACCATCGTCGCATGTTCCCGTATTTCAATGTCGGAGCCCCGCTGCCACCGTGTGTCAAGTTTATATGAGTTGCATACGCCAGTAACTCCATCAACCACCTACGTCCTGTATTAGGCTAGTTATGTCCTAACCTGCAACAGGCTAACTACGCCCTGCCCGTTATCAAGTTGCCAACGTCCTGTCCAGTTCCAGTGAAATAACTACGTCCTGCCCGTTATCAAGTTACTAACCTCGTGTCCAGTTCCAGTGAAATAACTACGCCCTGCCCGTTATCAAGTTGCCAACGTCCTGTCCAGTTCCAGTGAAATAACTACGTCCTGCCCTGTATGAAGCTACCAATGTCGTGTCCAGTTACAGCAAATTAACTACGCCCTGTCCGTTATCAAGTTGCCAACGTCCTGTTCAGTTCCAGTGAATTAACCACGCTCATCGCTGCATCGAGTTATCTAAGTACTGTCGGTAGTGAGCTACCCACTCCGTGTTCAGCTGGAGTGAATTAACTACGACCATCGCAATTAACTACGACCATTGCTGCATCGAGTTATCTACGTTCCTTCGGTAGTGAGCTACCAACTTCGTGTTCAGTTCCAGTGAAATACCCAGCCCTGACCTTCGTCAAGTCGCCAACGTCCAGTTGAGTTCCAGTGAATTAACTACGCATTTCCCTGTATCGAGTTATCTACGTCCTGTCGGGGGTGAGCTACCAACTTCGTGTCCAGTGAGCTGTGAAGTCCTGTGGCCTGTCCGGTCACTCAGTTTAACAACGCCCTGTCCTGTTTCAACGAGCCACCAATGTCCCGTCCTGCATCAAGCTGCACATGCCCGATCCTGTATTGGCGAGTTACACACGAACTGTCCAGTGTCGGCGATTCGCCTACGTTCTGTCCAGTGAGCTGCCGATGACCCGTGACCCGTCCCGGTCACCCACACATCAATGACTTTGTCCCAAGATCGCCATATAGGACAATTGAAGTTTGTGAGAGAACTAGTGACAGTAAAGAACCATTGACACTTAATTAAGCCCAGTGTGTGTTTTGAATAATATTTAAATTCTATAGGACTTTCCACGAACCAGGCAAGTTGGATTTTTATTGTTTAAAACATTTTTGGCATTAATTTTCTTATGACTGATGTATTAACATTTTTTTTACCTGGGTAGAATTTAGATTTTTGCTAGAGTTAGTAGACAGCGATTGGTCCTTAAAACTTAATTATTGTTTACTGTATGATCACCCTTAATTTGCATTGCTATGGCTGGATATGTCAGTAGGAAATGGAGTTTAGAAGAAATTAGGCATGTGGGAGTGTTACTTTGTTATACGGGAGAGAACCTAGAGGAGTATATAAGAGTTAAGTTCGAAGAACACATACGGGAAGAGAGAGAGGATGAACTTAGAGCCAGAGAGGAAGAACGTATAGATAGAAAGAGAGAGGAAGAACGTATATATAGACAGAGAGAGAATGAACGTATAAATAGACAGAGAGAAGAAGAACTTAGAGCTAGAAAGGAAGAACGTATAGAGAGAGATAAACAGAGACAATTTGAACTGGATAAACTTGATGAAAAAATTAGACTGGCGGAAATAGAGGCAGAACGACGGGAAATTATTTTAAAGAGACAGGCATATTATTATAGCGACAGTGACGATGACGAGAGTCAAGGGGAAGAAATATATTATGGCATTGCCAGCATTCACTGTGAGAATCCCTATAAAAATTTTAATAGAGTTTCTATTAATGTAAGTGAAAACAAATATGTGGATAACGGTGGACATACTCATGATCCTGACCCCAGGCAAGAGCCGGCCTCGCAACCACGGTTCATAGCTAAAGATACTGAGGAACAAAATGATATTATTGCCTCTGCTGACGACTCAATTTTTTTAAATAGAAATGACAGTGATTTGTTAATTGATCCGTCGGCTAACGTTAAAAGGGACAACGTTGACCGTGCTGACATACCCCCAGTGGCAAAGGGTACAGATATAGCTTTAGATTCATGTCAAAACGAGGTTGAAGTAGTTGGTGTATCCCAGGAAGTCCAATGTAAAGAAGAAAGGGGACGACAATTTAATAAGGTAGAAGTCATTGGAAATGACCTTAGGTGGACGTATGTAGGGGATTGTCCCAGCGTCACAGTATGTAATAAACTGGTTGTTATGGAAACGGGCGGCATTGAAAGCAAAGAGAACCCTGTTCTAATGTCTGAGGACATGATTTTTGTTGTATCTCATGGTGAGCCATCAGATAATGTAAGTCCTGAAGTTGAAGTGTCTGATTTTTTGTGTGAGGTTGATGAGGTGAGTGTAATCCCTGAGGTGGGGGAAGGAGAGAAAATTGTTGTTGATAATTATTGTGATGTAAATGAGTCACTGTGTAATGTGAGCAAAGGTTGCTCAAATGATGATATTTTTACAGAGATATGTACTGGTAATGAATATGAATTAGTTGATAATGTGAGCCAGGTGTGCTCAGGTTTTGATGTTACTGCAGAGATCTGCAATGAAAATGTATTACAAGTTGTTAGGAGCAAGGGTTGCTCAGATTTTCATATTGTTACGGATAGCTGTAATGATAATGAATCACCTGCAAATGTGAGCCAGGGCTGCTCAAATGTTCATATTGTTACGGATAATTGTAATGATAATGAATCACCTGTAAATGTGAGCCAGGGCTGCTCAAATTTTCATATTGTTACGGATAGTTGTAATAATAATGAATCACCTGTAAAGGTGAGCCAGGGCTACTCAAATTTTCGCATTGTTACGGATAGCTGTAATGATAATGAATCACCTGTAAATGTAAGCCAGGGCTGCTCAGATCTTCATATTGTTACGGATAGCTGTAATGATAATGAATCACCTGTAAATGTGAGCCAGGGCTGCTCAAATTCACATATTGTTACAGATAGTTTTAATGAAAATAAATTCCCAAGTAATGTGAGTGAAGGTTGTCCAGATTTTGAGAGCCAGGAGTGCTCTAACATTAAGTTGGAAACCAATGTTGAAAGTGTTAAAGAGAGCGCTGCCAGCTCTAAAGGTGCACTTGTTTATGATTTTCAAGAGGAGGTGAGATGTCAGGTCCATGAGTTGGGAGGTGAGGCTTTTAATTGTATTGTTAAACAAAATGAATCTGTTAAAATGAACTGTTGCCATGATTGCCCTGAAGTTCCTGATTTGTTTGAGTTTCTTTTTTATGAGACTCGTTTTTCATTTTGTAACAATTTAAAAATATGTATTGTAAAACTGAGGTTTCACATGAGTTATGACCACGGGTCAAAAGAACAGGGAGAGATAATTTTAATTATAATAAATATGTTGAAGCATAAAGTTGTGAAATCCACGGACAAAAGATATGTCCCGCCATCTGTAAATGTGTTATTTAAGAGCAAAAAAAGGCTGCTAAAATTGTGGTGAGGCATCTCTCACCTGTAATAATGTTAGATAGTTTTGTGTTTTTATAGTGATGGCAATTGGTTTTGTTTAAAAATACACCTTTTTGATGATATGATTTGGATTAACTTAGTTATAGTTTCAAATTCAGTAAGGATGTTGATGTATTTGCCCTGATTTTTTAGATAAAAATATAATTTTTTTTATTGGTATGAAAAATGAAAATTAATGTTGACATTCAATTTTAATGGTCTGATTTTTATTGTCGTACATGAATTTTTAACTCTTTTATTGCAGTATATCATAAATCTGTTTGATTTTCAGTGATACCCAAATAATGTTTTTTGATAAGGACCATTCATATGGCTGAAGGTCTCTTCTTGATGTAATTCATGTAAATTTTGTGTGTCTGGTGACGATTTAACTCCGTTAGTTAAATCTGAAATGAAAGAGGGGGGATATGTCGAGTATGAGCGTTCATTAGTAATTGTTGCAACTCAATATTATGTTCATTAGTTGTTGAACGCTTTTCCCGCGCTTGTCTATTATAGTTAGTGAACGCTCTTCCCGCCATTGTCTTTATGACGTATTTTTATGCTGAGTCGTGACGTATTGTCTATGCAGTGTTGTGACGTATGTTTTAGTCGTGCGGCAGTCTTGAGTGGAACCTTGGAGTGATAGGATGTTTATTATATTTACTTAGATATTAAAGTTATAGTTATTATGAAAAGGAGTTGAGTTTGTTAATTGATAGTGAGAATAGTACGACGTTTCAACGTATGAAAGAACTGACGAATGTAATCAATCCAAGAAGACGTGTAGGAGTTGACATGGGGGCTTCTCATCCGGGATTGGTGAACCTCGTTATTTTCATACTTGAGGTAAAGTACAAGAACTTCCTTACTATTCAACTTTGGTGAAGTTACAACAATCGTCGCATGTTCCCGTATTTCAATGTCCGAGCCCCGCTGCCACCGTGTATCAAGTTTATATGAGTTGCATACGCCAGTAACTCCATCAACCACCTACGTCCTGCCCGTTATCAAGTTACTAACCTCGTGTCCAGTTCCAGTGAAATAACTACGCCCTGCCCGTTATCAAGTTGCCAACGTCCTGTCCAGTTCCAGTGATTAACTACGTCCTGCCCGTTATCAAGTTACTAACCTCGTGTCCAGTTCCAGTGAAATAACTACGCCCTGCCCGTTATCAAGTTGCCAACGTCCTGTCCAGTTCCAGTGAAATAACTACGTCCTGCCCGACTGCCCGTTATCAAGTTACTAACCTCGTGTCCAGTTCCAGTGAAATAACTACGCCCTGCCCGTTATCAAGTTGCCAACGTCCTGTCCAGTTCCAGTGAAATAACTACGTCCTGCCCGTTATCAAGTTACTAACTTCGTGTCCAGTTCCAGTGAAATAACTACGCCCTGCCCGTTATCAAGTTGCCAACGTCCTGTTCAGTTCCAGTGAGTTAACTACGCCCCTCCACGTATCGAGTTATCTACGTTCCGTCGGTAGTGAGCTACCCACTTCGTGTTCACTTCCAGTGAATTAACTACGCATTTCCCTGTATCGAGTTATCTACGTCCTGTCGGGGGTGAGCTACCAACTTCGTGTCCAGTGAGCTGTGATGTCCTGTGACCCGTCCCGGTCACCCAGTTGAACAGCGCCCTGTCCTGCTTCAACGAGCCACCAACGTCCCGTCCTGCATCAAGCTGCACATGCCCGATCCTGTATTGGTGAGTTACCCACGAACTGTCCAGTGTCGGCGATTCGCCTACGTTCTGTCCAGTGAGCTGCCGATGTCCCATGACCCGTCCCGGTCACCCACACCTCAATGACTGTGTCCCAAGATCGCCATATAGGACAATTGAAAGTGTGAGAGAACTATTGACAGTAAAGAACCATTGACACTTAATTAAGCCAGTGTGTGTTTTGAATAATATTTAAATTCTATAGGACTTTCCACGAACCAGGCAAGTTGGATTTTTATTGTTTAAAACATTTTTGGCATTACCTTTCTTATGACTTATGTATTAACATTTTTTTTTACCTGGGTAGAATTTAGATTTTTGCTAGAGTTAGTTTAAACAGACTGCGATTAGTCCTTTAAACCTAATTAGTCCTTCCCCCACCTCAGGGATTACACTGACCTCATCAACCTCACACAAAAAATCAACTTCAGGACTTACATTATCTGATGGCTCACCATGAGATACAACAAAAATCATGTCCTCAGACATTAGAACAGGGTTCTCTTTGCTTTCGAGGCAGCCCGTTTCCATAACAACCAATTCATTACATGCTGTTTCACTGGGACACTCCCCTACATACGTCCACCTAAGGTCATTTCCAATGACTTCTACCTTATTAAATTGTCGTCCCCTTTCTTCTTTACATTGGACTTCCTGGGATACACCAACTACTTCAACCTCGTTTTGACATGAATCTAAAGCTATATCTGTACCCTTTGCCACTGGGGGTATGTCAGCACGGTCAACGTTGTCCCTTTTAACGTTAGACGACGGATCAATTAACAAATCACTGTCATTTCCATTTAAAAAAATTGAGTCGTCAGCAGAGGCAATAATATCATTTTGTTCCTCAGTATCTTTAGCCATGAACCGTGGTTGCGAGGCCGGCTCTTGCCTGGGGTCAGGATCATGAGTATGTCCACCGTTATCCACATATTTGTTTTCACTTACATTAATAGAAACTCTATTAAAATTTTTATAGGGATTCTCACAGTGAATGCTGGCAATGCCATAATATATTTCTTCCCCTTGACTCTCGTCATCGTCACTGTCGCTATAATAATATGCCTGTCTCTTTAAAATAATTTCCCGTCGTTCTGCCTCTAATTTCGCCAGTCTAATTTCTCTATCAAGTTTATCTATTTCAAATTGCCTCTGACTCTCTTTATCTCTATCTATACGTTCTTTCTGTCTGGCTCTATCTCTATCTATACGTTCTTTCTGTCTGGCTCTAAGTTCTTCCTCTCTCTGTCTATCTATGCGTTCATTCTCTCTCTGTCTATATATACGTTCTTCCTCTCTCTTTCTATCTATACGTTCTTCCTCTCTGGCTCTAAGTTCATCCTCTCTCTCTTCCCGTACGTGTTCTTCGAACTTAACTCTTATATACTCCTCTAGGTTCTCTCCCGTATAAAGAAGTAACACACCCACATGCCTAATTTCTTCTAAACTCCATTTCCTACTGACATATCCAGCCATAGCAATGCAAACTAAGGGTGATCATACAATAAACAATAATTAGGTTTAAGGACCAATCGCAGTCTGTTTAAACTAACTCTAGCAAAAATCTAAATTCTACCCAGGTAAAAAAAATGTTAATACATAAGTCATAAGAAAATTAATGCCAAAAATGTTTTAAACAATAAAAATCCAACTTGCCTGGTTCGTGGAAAGTCCTATAGAATTTAAATATTATTCAAAACACACACTGGGCTTAATTAAGTGTCAATGGTTCTTTACTGTCAATAGTTCTCTCACAAACTTCAATTGTCCTATATGGCGATCTTGGGACACAGTCATTGAGGTGTGGGTGACCGGGACGGGTCACGGGACATCGGCAGCTCACTGGACAGAACGTAGGCGAATCGCCGACACTGGACAGTTCGTGGGTAACTCACCAATACAGGATCGGGCATGTGCAGCTTGATGCAGGACGGGACGTTGGTGGCTCGTTGAAGCAGGACAGGGCGCTGTTCAACTGGGTGACCGGGACGGGTCACGGGACATCGGCAGCTCACTGGACAGAATGTAGGCGTATCGCCGACACTGGACAGTTCGTGGGTAACTCACCAATACAGGATCGGGCATGTGCAGCTTGATGCAGGACAGGACGTTGGTGGCTCGTTGAAGCAGGACAGGGCGCTGTTCAACTGGGTGACCGGGACGGGTCACAGTACATCGGCAGCTCACTGGACAGAATGTAGGCGTATCGCCGACACTGGACAGTTCGTGGGTAACTCACCAATACAGGATCGGGCATAGGAAGCTTGATGCGGGGTGGGACGTTGGTGGCTCGTTGCAACAGGACAGGGCGTTGTTAAACTGAGTGACCGGACAGGCCACAGGACTTCACAGCTCACTGGACACGAAGTTGGTAGCTCACTACCGACAGGACGTAGATAACTCGATACAGGGAAATGCGTAGTTCATTCACTGGAACTGAACAGGACGTTGGTAATTTGATAACGGACAGGGCGTAGTTAATTTGCTGTAACTGGATACGACATTGGTAGCTTCATACAGGGCAGGACGTAGTTATTTAACTGGACTGGACAGGACGTTGGCAACTTGATAACGGGCAGGGCGTAGTTATTTCACTGGAACTGGATACGAGGTTAGTAACTTGATAACGGGCAGGGCGTAGTCATTTCACTGGAACTGGAGACGAGGTTAGTAACTTGATAACGGGCAGGGCGTAGTCATTTCACTGGAACTGGACAGGACGTTGGCAACTTGATAACGGGCAGGGCGTAGTTATTTCACTGGAACTGGACACGAGGTTAGTAACTTGATAACGGGCAGGACGTAGTTATTTCACTGGAACTGGACA